>JAWQEG010004229.1:0-60000 GCA_033782935.1 Petrolisthes cinctipes
TGTCGACAACTTCAAGGCTCAGCTCACCCTCCTGTCGTACTCACCACTATCCAACATCGGTCTATGAGTGGGCTCTCCTCTCTCCTCTCTCGTCTCTCTCTCTCGTCTGCTCTCTGCTCTCTCTTCTCTCTCTCTCGCTCTCTCTTTTCCTGTCCACACGAGTACCCGAGTTGGGATGCGACGTTGTGTGTACTATAAGAAACAGAGACGTGAGTTAGTTGCTACCCTAACCAGTTAACCTGTGTTTGTACTGTCGGTCGTGGGGAGGGGGACGGGTCGGGTGAAGGGAAGTGTACGTCTTGTGGGAGCCGTGAATGAGATGCGGAGAGATGTGAGGAGAGAGAGTGAGAAGTAGATCTGCGGAGGGGGGGGGGGAGCGAGATCATTGATGAGAGTGAGGAGTGAGTAGATAGGAGGAGGAGTCAGGGAAGCATCAGCAGAGAGATGAGTATGAGATGATACGATCATGTTCCGGCAAATTACGATTGAACTGCGGTATAAACAAAGGCCCGTCACTCATTCACTCAATGGCTTAGAAATGAGGATGGGCGAGAAACAAGAAAATAAATATAAAATGCAATCGATATGAATTGTATAGTTGTGGAAGAAAAGATGAAAAAAAATATTGTGATAACCAACCCGAGTGTGAATAGGAGAATTAATAGAGAATTAGTATCTGAAATAAGATGGAAGTATATTTAGGAAGAGTATTGGAACCAGTGGAAGGAGTTTTTGTTAACGGCTGAATATTTAAAAAATCACACGATAACTTCCCGTCATCCTACAAGGCATGAATAATAATAATAATAATAGATATAGTAAGATAATAACAATAAGATAAATTAATAATATTGATATCTTGCTGAAGATAGTATAACTAATAATCCCACTGAAGACTATACAAATGACATCTTGTGGATATAATAACAACAATAATAAGTAGATAATAAGATAATAAGAGAATTGACAGCAAGGCACAAAGCCAACCCGTGTGTTGGCCTCATCGCCCTCCATAATAAGGTAACGTGGTTGGGTGTGACCTTGACAACCAATAGTCCTCTACCACTCCTCCCTCCCACTATGACCAGTATGACCGCCTACCACTACTACCCCATCCCCCCCTCCACTCCACTATACGATGATGACCCTACCACTGACCCCCATCCCCCCGCCCTTCACTCCACTATACCATATGACCCCTACCACTATCCCCCATCCCCCCTTCCCTCCGCCCTCCACTATACCATATGACCCTACCACTACCCCCATCCCCCCCCTTCACTCCACTATACGATATGACCCTAGCCACTACCCCCATCCCCCCCCCCCCTTCACTCCACTATACCATATGACCCTACCACTACCCCCATCCCCCCTCACTCCACTCTACCACTCCTCCCTCCACTATACCATATGACCCTAGCCACTACTAGACCCCATCCCCCCTTCACTCCACTCTACCACATGACCCCACTACCACAATATCTTCCTCCTCCACTTATCTCCCGTCCTCCACCTCACTAGTGCTGCCCACTTTACCACACTATATCTCAGATTCCTTCCTCCTCCACTCTTCCACATGACCTAACCACAACCACTGCCTCCACCCCACCCCCATTCCTCCACCACACCTCTTCCTTCTCCATTCTTCCACATCATCTTCCTCTTCCACCACTCCACTCTACCACACCATCTCCCTTCCTCCACCACCACCACCACCACCACACCGTGTACATATCTGTTAAACACACACATACACACATGACCATCCCATCCCTGTACCCTGACTGACAAAATTTCTCGAAACATAACACGCCTCCAAACCACGTGCTTGTTATGTTACTTCCAACGATCCCATCCCTTCCTCGGGCTGTTTCTGTTGTTGTTGTTGCTATGCTGTTGGTTGGAGCGTCCTTCTGCCTTCCCCGAGGACGCTGCCTGGGTGACCGGGAAAACGTATCGTACCGCGAGGGGTTTATGAATAATTTCAGTGACTTTTTTTTTTTCTTTCTCATCTCCGGCGTTTTATTTATTATTCTTTTTCTCTTACGTGTGGTTGTGCCGGTAGTAAGTAGTTGTTGATCGTCGTCCTCTCTCTCTCTCTCTCTCTCTCTCTCCTTTACGATATATTATTACCCACCCGTTCTCCAGTAGTAAAAACTTGGTAATTCTAATTAATTTGCCTGTGCTATCTCATGTGGATTATATAAGTAGTATAAATAACAACACGTAAATAAACAACTGTCCGTAACAAAATATAATTATGTATGTTAATCTCACAATCTTTATAATTGCACCCAAGGACTCTAGTTATAGTGTTAAAAATATATTAAATAAACACCTTCTGTATCGCAGTATAAATCAACACACACACACATAACAAACAAACACACAGAATTAATGATGACGTCATGGTGTCTGCGGTAAGAATCACGTGACCGTTTCCGTGACAACAGTTTCCCGACAACTCTCACTTGACTAATTAAAGTTGATAATAACAGCCCCTAGGGCCTAGGCCTTTCCGCTCTTGACGTGTGTGTGTGTGTGTGTGTGTGTGTGTGATGGACTTTTTATTTCGCCTAACAGCAGATTAAGCATATCGCATTGATTAATCTCACCAGTATAATTATTCTACAAAACTAAAAAGAAAGAATAAAATTATGTCTGATTACGAGGGCACTGAAACTGAAGGCCAAGCGATATTTAACACACACACACACACACACACTGTATCACAAGCACCATACCTCTTCCTTAAACATTCCTATCCACCCCGCCTAATAAATATTGTAGTAGACTATAATTTATGGACTGCACGTTCTATTGTGGTCGATTAGTGAGGCTGCTGATTCTTCTTAACTCCGCTACAAAACAGATCACCTTCTCGAATGTACTGTAGGTTATATTGAGGCCATCTGTTTCCTGGCATGGTTTGGAGGAATCATTAAGGCCTGGCGAAAACGTAGCGGCCCCCTCATTTAATTTCTTTGCTTTTCTGTTAATGTAATGCAATCAAAGTCTAATTACACTGAAACTTTGCACCCAAAATGTGTGTCTGGTCAAATTACTCAGAATGGAATCCGGATATTTTCGCCAGGATAAATAATGAAATAAATGAATAAATAAAAGAAAACGCATTGATAGTTACCTCCTTGTCAGTCCCTCCCACTGCTGGCTTTTTCCAAACTCCACTGATTCCATTATTTTCTTTATTGCTTCTTGTGGATTGATGATTGTATTTGTTTACATTTTGGCTGATTGTTTACATATATATCTTAATGGCTACTGAACGGAAGCGCAAACATAAAATTAATAATACGGTACACAGCTTCCCTCCACACAACCCGTCTCCTTTAGGTCGTATGGGTGACTGATGAATAATTGAGTAAAAACGATTCATCCTGATTCGAAACCAGCGAAGATGCGAGATGAAGCAGTAAATTTATTGCCATGTGGTGATACCGAGAGCATCGTATCTTACAGCGGCTTGATGCCAGAGTAGCCAGACGCCTCAAGAATCTAAAAATGAGCCATTAAGAGCGCCATCTTTCAATCTTACATAACACTAGCTTGGATACCGACACTTGGATGGGGATCATTGATACAGTAATTACATAAAAGAGGAAAAGTTCAAATTCCACTCACAGATAAGAAAAGCTTGTTATTAAAGTCTATGTAATCAGGTTGACAAGTTGTGTAAAAAAACAATTTCAGTAATAAATCCAAGTGAGTTTGCTTGATATGGCTGGATCACGCGAACACTTTAATTGTTTTTAGCTACAGCATGTTGGACGACGTGTCTCACCATCCTATTTTCGACAACACTAAACGACGAGGCTCTTCTCGTACCAAGTAAAAGTATGTTCCACCTGCCTTCCCCATGTACACAACTTAAAAAAACAAGAGACAGTGCACAACAAAATACACCTGCAGTCAACAGCTGAATAGTTAACATGTAAACAAACCCCGAGGTCAAATCAAAGTTTCGTGTTCATATTCTATTATAAGATTCCGTGATAATAGTAAAAATATCTCGGGGATAAAAATATGACCGTGTAATTAACTTTACTATATAATTATATTTTACAATAAGACGAAATTCTGTATTCAATGCAGTGTACTCACTACAGTATACTGTAGAGTGTAGACTTTCAACGACCGTTTCCCTGTCGCAGGAAATATTATATACGTGAGTTTTCGATAACACCCGTCTGCTGAACTCTTGCATTTCCTGTGAAATATATGATCTTGAACATGGCGTGTTATGTCCTGCGCGCGCGCGTGTGTAGCCCATTACTGACTATACAATGTGCGCTCGAGAGTGTGTGGATTAAAAGATTTCCTCTCATCATATTTTCAGGAAATTAACCAGAAATTTTGTACATCATATATCTATTGATCGTGCAAATGTACCGTACGTACTTACTCTAAATCTCTCTCTCTGTTCAGTACATTTTAAAAATACTATAATAGTAGATGGTGGATGAATTTCTGACGCTAAACACAACTCGTCATTCTCTCTCTTCTTATGATAGTTTCAAGAAAAGAACCTGAATATTTGTGATTTACGGATAGGCTACGTTGGATATGCGACCGGGAACAAACGAACGAAGCGAAGCTTCAGACTCTATTAATAGCGACGAATTCACCGAGCTCATTTCACGATTCCTAATAAATAAATGTTTTCCGCTAGACTGCAGTAAAATGGACGATATAATAATAATTATTATTACGTTGTTGGAGGATAGTGTGTGTGTGTGTGTGTGTGTGTAAGCCAAATTTAACAGTAGCGCTACAGCTTTTAGAAATTGGCATCTTTGGGGGCGCCTTGTTGCTATAGTGTGTGCCGGAGAGGGAGTTAATTGTCTCGCTCGCGAACAGCTAGGGTATCCATGGCTCCCTGGGTGTAGTAAACTAACCACTTTTTCTGGTACACTGACAGCAGCATCGTGGCGCCTGTGTGTGTGAGAGAGAATATGCAGCATACTGGCGCCAGTGTGTGTGTGTGTGTGCAAAGACTTTCACCACCACCATAACCACATACACGCAACAACTTTCATCACCAAAGGCTAGTCAGTCAGCTAGTCACTTATACTTAACACTTGACTTATCATTGGAGTAAGGTGGTAATCCACTGTGGCTGTTTGAAAAGCGTGTCTCACCATCCTTCAATCTGCGGATAACACTATAATCTGTCGGTCAGAGTTCTCTATTAAAAGATATTTAAGGTTGATTTGGAGTGGAAGAAATATAAAGGTCGCGCTAGAATATCACAAAGGAAATTGTAAAATAGGAGAGACAGTTGAAGAATTGAAAGGCATGGCTCGGACCCGAACGGGTACCAAAACTCATAACAGATCGAAGGCAATCTCCCCCCCCCCCCCTCCCCATGGAGAGCAGACGAGAAAAAGTGTTTGTGTGTGTGTGTGACGTTAAAAACAGGGCTTTAAATTATTATCAGCGTCAACGAGGTTAGAGGGTGCAAATGTGGGTGTGTGTGAAGGAGGCGTGGCAGACAGATTTCACACCCTCCTCTCTCTATATCTCTCTCGCTCTCTGACACACACCCTTGACCTCCGTGTGAAGGTCTGTACCCGTGCAGTCAACAACCCCGGTCCTGCAGTTGTTGTTGGTGGCGGAGTGCAACTTGGCCACCCCCTCTCTCCTCCCCTTGGCACTCCACTCTTTATAGTGCGTTTTTTTTTTTTTTTTTTTTTTATGTCCTGGTGAAAGTGCATATGTTTGAATGGTGTACATACAGTACGTCTGTACAATAATTATTGGTGCTTGTGACGTACGAGTCCAATATGTTTATAATTGTTTGGTTTACGATGCTTAATATGGGTGACATTCGAGCCTATAATGTTTGTTTGTTTAGTGTAACATACGAACCTTTACTGTTTGTTTGGTGTATGTAAGATATTAGATGGTGACATAGGAGCCTCTAATGTTTGTGGTTTGTGTTACAGGTGATCGTGGAGCGGTATGGACGGGAGAGCAGCTTACCACTCCTAGACAAGACTCGTTTCCTCGTACCCCAAGAGCTTACCATGTCTCAGTTTGTTACCATATTGAGGTGAGGATTATCATCATCATCATCATCATCTCTCTCTCTCTCTCTCTTCTAAACAGACAAAAACATTTCTCTTTCCCCCATCCCTCATTTCCATACAGAGACCTAACCTAGAATGATTATTGAGAAATCCTTGTACCCAAAGCCAAAATACACATGCAGCACGGCCACGGACCTACGGTGTCAGACTGTCGCAGTGTCACACTGTCAGTTCTCAGTCGAGATCCAGCCTGTGTTATATATGGATGCACGGACGAGTAGGCCTACTGCCCTACACTATTAAAACCATTACCCTTTAGCTCTCTTTGACTACCCCCACAACTAGCCCTGACTAACACCTTTGGAATAATGAAGATAGTGAGTGAACCTTGAGAATATATTATAAAATTATCGTGAATAAAACTTACGTGACTGATACCTTGAAAAGGGACTGAAACAAACATTAACGATAACATTTCACTACATTATCATATTTGGCTTAGTTCACCACCATCATATTATACCACAGAGGCGATAAAACAAACTTAGACCACGACTATATGAGTGAGTTGGGGTTGGTCAGGGTGAGTGAGATGGGAAGTTCTGGGATAGGCCTACTGTACTGAAACTATTGTAATGGGTGGAGTGTTTAGGTTAATTGTTTAGCCTTGTGGGTTGTGTGAAGGGGAATGTGTAATGGGTTGGAGAGGCCTTGGTTGTTTGTACAGATGGGAGGGTGTTGTGTGTAAGTATGTAATGTTTGTAGGCCTAGAGAGAGAGAAAACAGGGAAGAGGCAAAATGAATTATTCCACGTCATGAGCGGATTGGTCTTTTACTTAGTATTACTCAGCTTCCTTCTTCACCCACCCCTCTCTTCCTCCTTTTCCTTTCTTCCCTCCCCAGTTTCTCTTTCAGTCATCCTCCACCTTACCCTCTTCTTATGGCTTTTCTGTACTGTCTGCCTGTGTCTTCATGCCCTGACCTTTCCTGTGCAGACTCAATGACCTTCACACACAGACACGACTTCCTCTCCTGTCAGTCCCATTAATAATATCCAAGTTTGTGTTTAATTCTCACACACACACACACACACACACCGTATCAACTTCCTGCCGGTGGAATTCATTCAAGGCCGTCACTCTTCCCTCTAACCCACACCTTATGTATGTAGCCTACAGTCGGGTCCAATAGTCCTACAAAACTTTCCAATGTAATAAAAAAAAATCATATGAAACTACAGTAAATCTTGTTGGTTTTTGAAGTGTCAGTCATCATTATATTGGGATATGTATTACATATAGTATAGTTTGGTTTTATGTTAACAATATAATCATTGTTTCTTATGTGGGTATTGCATTGTGCAAGTATAATTCACATTGATTACAGTTCTGAAAGTTAAAAGCCAACAAACTGGTGCACCCTTATTGGGGAGATAAGAATTGGAAGGAAGTGTCATGGGTCTAAGGGGAAAATAAAATAAAACACTTGTTCAGTCAAAGAATTGAAAAGGAGCGGTTCGGGTCCAAGGGTGAAAATAAATAAATCACCTGCTCAAATTTTTTTTTCTCCCCCTCTCCAGCACCACCACCACCACCATCACTACCACTACCTGCTCTAACCTCTGCTCTCTCCTTCTCTTCAGGAACCGCATGCAACTTCAAAGTACGATGAGTCTGTACCTACTGGTCAACAACCGGTCGCTTGTGTCCCTCTCCCGGCCGCTCTCCGAAGTGTACCGGGAGTGTCGTGATGATGACGGCTTTCTCTACGTCACCTATGCCAGCCAAGAGGTCTTCGGCTGAGGTGGGTCCATTCGGGTGGGCTCGATGAATTGTTTGTACTGTTACAGGCATAAGCTTCATATAAACCCCCTACCCTTCACTTGCCAATACAGTAGCTACAGTAAATAAGATTTGTTTGCTAAATTTGGAAACATTTTTACATTACCTAAAAATAGACCAAGAGCTGTAGCCAGTCCTCTAAAATATTGTACTAATCACTTCTGTATTATGTTAATTCACTAATTTCTTGTCTACATTTTCCAGGTGCTGTGTTACTTCTGCTATTTCTACTATTTGACTGTGATAGCTCACCAGCCCAACCTGCCAGGCCAACGTGACACATGAGAGCCAAGAGACCTGCCTACCTGACTGTCTGCCTCCTGGACACCACTACAACATCCACCATACATCAACACAAACAACTACAACTTTTAGCATAATCATCATCGACATTAACCTCTGTACAAACGAATCTTTGATTGACACATGCTGTGCCTGTCTGGACACCTTGACACCATTCCCCAAACATCAACACCAACAACTACTGTACTACTTGGGCCCAGTGGGGCTGACTTTATTCTCTGTGAATACTAGTTATCCCCCACAGGGCTAGGATAAAGATTGTTGTAGGATCTGGTCACTTTCTAGTGGATTTGACGAGATCTGCCCACATGGATTAAAAATCCACGTGAGGTGTACTGCAACCGGAGGCCTTTTTTTTTTTTTTTTTTTTTCCCACTGCTGTGTGGACCGCCAGCACACGGGGGTGCATTTCCCTTTGCATGCAGCAGTGTAAACTCCCTCCCCCTTATGGTCCCTTCAGGGCTGGTCTCATGGAAGGTACGGCCCCACTTGTAGCTCTTGTGGTAACGTGGACTTGGGCCCACAGCACTGGCTGTGGGATCAAAGACCTTCCCCCCCAATCTCCCTGGCGGTCGGAGGCCCCCAGACTCCCTGGTCCAGTAAGCTCTGGTCCCATTTCCTTGGGATGTGCTTCGGTAGCCCAGGCATATAGGGCCAGCCCCTCCTTTATTTTAATTTGTTTTTCACTGCGACCAGAGTGTACCAGGGGTCTGTGGGGCAGGAGGCCATTCTGCCCCGGGAGAATATCAACAACAATAACAACTACTGTACTACTTTTAGCTTCATCATCATCAACTTCTGTACAGCTCTATCAACAGCAGCCAAATGACTAGACCCTACACCAACATGTACACAGTTCTTACTTATCTTTTCCTGCTCTATGTCGCTCCGTGCATCAACAAAAGTATCAGCTACAACTTTTAACATAGACATATACAGTATAGGACATACTTGCACATGAAGAGTCTAACAATATTTTCTTAGACTGTACATTGCCCCACCAGCACCATCTGTACAGCACAACATAGTTACTGTGTGGACTTCTCAGAAGCATGTCGTCAGTATAAGAAACGTTCATACAGTATCACAACAGGATGTTTCGAAAACTTCATACATCATCATTGCATTAAAACTACACTCACCATCGCTACATATTTTTAACATTCAAAACATCATTATGACTACTACTACTTCTACTAATACTGTTACCATTGCTTCTAGTACAGTACTTACCACTGTACCATTACTACTATGACCACCAATATGACTTGGGAAAATTTTATGTGCATCCTTGCGAGTGAGATTGTTGTATATTTACTACTTTTATATACAGTCTAAAATATGATGTGACTTTTATCAGTCACAGTGTTTTTTAATCATCTACATGAGATTTATATACAGTACCAGAAATAACTTGTATGAGACTGAAAGATTTCCTCAACAATTCACAAGGTGTTCTGTGAGCCCGAAGTTGTAGGGATGAGTTAGAGAAAGAGGAACAGCAAGCATGAAGGAAGGGACAGTTTGAAGTCAGCGTTTCCTTTACTTTCATGTGCTTCTCTGGTGGGCTCAGGTACAGTCAGGAGCAAAAGTTTGCCGACACTCCCTACTCTCATTTGACATACAGTATCGTTTGCATGTAAGAAAAAGAAAAAGTTAACCGGCCCTCCTTTCCTTCGTCTGGCAAGCTTTCCTTTATAAACAGTCTCGGTTGTTTAAGAAACCTTTCATCAACATGGTTGGATTCCTCCCCTTGCATCTCCATCTTTAGCATGAACGATAGTGAAAGGAGAAGTAACATCGATGTGCCAGACTTGGGTACACAATGCCAGGAGGGAATGTCAGTGAACTTTACCTTGTGACTGTGTATGTATTGGTTTCTCTGTTTTAAAATGATGGTGTGGCAGCAGATTGACTTTTGCGACACCCTGTGGACTGGAGAGAGACATCTACACTTGTGGAATGATAAATATATAGGTAGACATGGCTCAACTTTTAAACATCCATATCATATTATTTTCATCTGTACATTTTACCACATTCAAGATATAATGAACGGGATCCAGTTCTCATATGTACGTATGATTATTGTAATGTATACTGTGTTGTACTTTTGGGATTCATTTATCTTTCAACTTGTGTGCAAGTCTTTTATCATTTTAAATTCTCACTTTGTCAATAAAAACATTTGACTCAGGGCAATGGATAGAAATGTTGCCTTACAAGGAAACTCACATTAAAATAAAAAAAAGATAAGGGGCTTTTACATTTTTCTTATAGGGGATAAACTATTCTTGTTGAAGTGAAGGGTACTCAATACTGATTTCATTACTGTATAAACTAAATTGTACAGTATCACACAACAGTCCTTCAACACTCTTAAATTAAAATAATGGCCGTGAATAATTATGCATAACTTTAGCTGTTGCTGGCCTCTGTAAAATTGGTTCACAATTATCAAACAAATGACTTTTGATCATGATTTGATTATTTGATTTATGTTTGTTTTAGGCATCTCTTGATCATGACTGTACCTCATTTTAGCAGGTCTTTTTTGTGGCACTTTTTGGAGGAATCTATGACCTTTGATTTGCCTGCAAAATTTTATTCCTTGAGTTGAACCGTATTGACAGTACAGTACAATATTATCAATTTGTGTACTGTATGATTATTTTAGTTTGTGTAAATAAATCAACAAAACCTTCATATATATATCAGTTTTAGCCTTGAAAATTTTAGTGTCTGTACAGTACTGTACTTTTATGTGGAAAAAAACAGTAAACATCGGTTAATTTGTTTTAGTTTAATTGTCGGATATTTATCCTTCATCTAGCAGCCTACAGCCGTGTAACAATATGAGACTGTATAGTATAATCTTTCTTTTCATCCAGGCGTTAAAATATATACAGTAATGACGGTGGTTCTGTACTCTTTCCAGTGTAACTACAGATTTACTGTTAATTCTTTGAACTGTCTTGCACATCAGAACTTGGTCATTAAGGGGAGAACATCTTTTTGGTAAACTGGAAGGGTATTGATTCCTCTTACTGATCCTACAAAACAAATCACCACAATGTTACTAATAGGGGATCTGTTTCATGACATAGTTGGAGGATTCAATAGTCTTCCAATTTACTGTCAAGAATTTCTCCTCTCAATTTTAACTGCCTTGCACACAAATTATTCTCAAAGTATTGTCAACCTTTTGGCTTTGACACACGTACACACATCTTTTATAATATTATTTTTCAAGAAGTGCGCTTTGAGGCGACCGTGTTTTTGTTGGTGAGTGTATATCATCAATAGTTATGGTGCTTAGATAATGTATTTAATCGAGCTGGGACCTTTTATAAAGCTGTATATTACCATACTAAGAAGAAAAAATGTAATATAGCCATTCCTTTTTTCCCTGCACTGCATTCATTTATGATGATTACAATTACAAAATCTATATATTTTCAAAAAAGTATTAAACAACTGCATTTTTCATGACCAGACTCCAGTTGATTTTTTCTGTACAGGGGATACACTTGGGATGTTGCAATGTTTAACAAATAATTCAGTTAAATTATAAATAGTAGTTCGACCATCAGAAAAAATATGTGGACTAAAGCCATATGATGGAATTTGTTTGTAGTAACATATCAGACAAGAAGGTAAACAATACAAGTCCATGTGCTGGTGAGGAGGAGATAGAAAGGAGGGGATGGCAAGCATGAAAAAAGAAAAGAAAAGGAGCGACAGTGGAAGAGAGGAGAGTGATTGTTCTAAGGGTAGAATTACATAGTACGAAAAACTAGTACAGTACCAGGGCATATGGTATGAAGATGGTACAAGTAACTGGACAAATTAAAGGAACATGGAACGAAACTGCAGCTTAATAAACGAGGGGGTGAACGAACACAGAATTAATCTTACAACACCTTCCTCCATCGTCTCCCTAAGTTCTGAGACACCCTGTACAGTACACCAGATACATGTGCTGTACTGTGCACACAACCTCGTGCTCAATCAGTGCCTTATGTGACCTGTGCAAGGCTTGAGGTTCCACGTTTAAACTGCAAAAGAACAATATATTGTTTTATTATTTTTATGATATTGTTACTATAATAATTAAAAAGATCTCAGGGCATTTTGGTTGACCTGTAAAAATTTCTGTCTCCTCTATTTTTTTTTCAACTGCAGGTTTAATGGAACATCACACTAAGGTAATTTCCTCCATCCTTGAGAGAGAGATAGAAAGAAAATGAATAGTTTAGCTACAGCCTACAGTGTCCAGGCCTTCAAAAGGCGAAGAAAAAAAAGGAGGGGCAATGAAAAGTGATGTGACCTAACCTAATAAAAAAGGAGTAAAATATCCATAAGTAACATAAAAGCGAGTCTATAGAGAAAACCTAATACTGTAATAGAACGGACGGGATATAAAAAAAGACACGTGCATGAACTAAAAAAGGGAAGGAGATAAGTACAGTAATATATAAAAGGATCTTGTAAGAAAAACTGGCTAGGAGGAACACAAAGAAGTTAATGGAAAGAACGAAGGAGGGAGGAAAAACTTGCTTGTGTTGAGCAATACCTGCTTTACTGAATTAAATGCAGTATTTTCAGTCAGCAGTACAGTACTATGGCGATTATATTACAGTATGTGTTGAAGCTCGAACCTATTGTATCCAAGGCTATGAATGGCTAGGGTTGTGATGGTTGACTGTGAAAAAATATGTAAGTTGCAAATACAAATTATCCCCTCATCTTTTGTGTCTTTATATCCTTCATTCAGTAGTGCCCGTATATTGAACTTCCCTCGGCCCGTCATCAATCCGCACACACACATACATACACATCTTCAAAAGGGATTAAAAAGAAAGAATGTGGTAAAAAAAGCCTTAATCTCTACTTTTAGACAACATACTGTCATATGGCAACAAACTGGAACATGAGCCTCTTTGGCTATTTATAAATTAATCAAATATGTACTGTACAAGTACTAAAATTAAACAGTAGGATTAAGGAGGCAGGAAGGATGCTGTTAGCAAACTGTGGGCCACAGACTCCTCTCCAAACTGTGCCAAGAAACAAACTTTTCCAGGGAATACTTTGCCTGGCTTGGGAACTGAACCCCTGAGCCCTTACATCCCAGATGTGACACAAGGGCATTCCTGTACGGTTCAGGAGCAACCATGAGAAGGAGCCTTTGCTGGTCTTTAACCTGAAGAAACAGTGGCAAGAAGTCATCAATAAAGGCAAATTCTCATACGGTGATGTTTCTTCACCGTTCTGTCAAGTCAACACTTATTTTAATTCAGATGTTATTGTGGTTGGTTGTAGTCCTTCCATCTTGTGGCACATCAGTATTGTAAGGTCGAATTCCTGGCTCACACACATTCCCTAATACAGAATACCGGTATGTACACTTGACAATTCAATACAGTAAAGTAATGCAAAAACCTGTATCAGGCCATATAGAGTACACTAGTGTGTTTCATGGCACAGCTTAGAGGAGTCAGCAGCACAGATCCACCAATGGCATATCACCCGCCCCCTTAAGAGAGCGGTCCAATAAAATGCTGTGAGAGAGGAGGATGAAAAATTCAGTTGATGCCCTCATCTCTCAACCTGCTGCATCTTTCTCTCACTGGCAACTACAGTAAACCCTCACTAAAGCCGCCTTCAATAAATGGGAAATTGTTGTCACGAAACAAGACTGGATGGATATAGAACTGAAGAGATAATAATAAAATCGTGCTAGACTTGGAAGACCCTGTAACACAAGGGATGAGGAGACAGAGGGGAGGGACAGCAAAAAAGCATGAAGGGAACAGAAGAAAAGGAAAAACAGTTGAAGAATTGAAAGGGAATGGCTATATTGTAGTGTATTTTTTTCCTGACAAAAATGCACCAATTCCCTGTTCTGTATTATGACCATAGATCTATGTTTTACATACATTCCAGAGTTTACAAGCTGCAGATCAGTACCTTGCTGTGTAAATTTTGGGTGTACTGTACTGTAATTTATCTTGGTGAGGGAGCCGGCACATTTTTACAAGGTTAAAAATAATGGAGCTTAGTCTGGTCTACTGAGGGTTTACTGTAAATCCAGGTTACTTTGTGATTTATATTCTCTTACACAAAATCTCCAACTTCTGCTTTAAATGGTAAAAATGCTAAAAACTAGGAGTGTAACCTTCTAACCTGGTTACAGTGTTTCCCCCCTTCCCCTCCCCCCACCAACTGCTGCTACTACTGTATTTCTCTTTCTTTCCATTTCTGCCCGTTAGCTTTCTGATGGGCTGGTAGGTAGGTAGGTGTGTGTGTGTGTGTGTGTGTGTGTGTGTGTGTGTGTGTGTGTGTGTGTGTGTGTGTGTGTGTGTGTGTGTGTGCGTGTGTGTGTGTGTGTGTGTGAGTCTGTGTGTGTGTGAGTCTGTGTGTGTGTGAGTCTGTGTGTGTGTGTGTGTGTCCCTGTGTGTGTGTGTGTGTGTGTGTGTGTAAATTTATGTCTATGTGGTGTGTGATGCACACGTGAATTCAAAGTAAGTGATACAGTACACTGTATATATATAGGCCAAATGAAGGTGGCAACATCATTGAGGATACTCATTTGTGGTTAAATCGGAGGGATTCTTCCAAACTATATATATTATGGTGTAAAACAGATCACCTACTAATATACAGAGGTAACCTGTTTCCCAACATTATTTGGAGGATTCAGCAGCCCCCCAATTTGACCACAAGAAAGTAAAATTTTAACACACCTTTAAGATTCCATACCCACCAACAACAATACCCATTCTATACTGCCACCAACCACACACTTACACCTAAACAACCCCACAACCAACTGCCTGCCAACACATGCGCACACACACACTTCATTTACACACCCGCAAGACTCGTTTAAGTTTCTTTAAAATTTACTATACATTCACATCACTCCCTCTGCCTGCAGCCCACATCATCCAGGATCCTATTGGATAGGTAAATCCCTGGTCAGGGCCAGTGGGAGTTTTCGTAAAGGTTCCCCACTACATTGTGCAGCTCTGACCGTCACCTCCGTGTGTCTTTTCTCAAGGTGCGGCTCATTACTTTTATTTTTTTTTCATTGGTTTTCTTGATTCAGTTCTTTAGCTCTCAACACACACTACGTGACATTCTTAGTACTGTACATGAGAATTTGAAACTATTTTTTTATTCATTTCATATGCTTGAGTTTTTTTTTTTTTTAATATTTATGATAGTTTGTAACACTTTTTTTTCTTATTTCATATTCTAATATTACCATGCCTCTTCAAACATTATTTTTCTTCTGTAATGGTGGTAATTCACAATGTCATGCAGATTTACTAATTTGAATTGGTAAGTGCATACATAGCATTTCCTTGCACATTCTTGGCTCCATTATCACCCAACTCAGAGTAACGCACGATTGGTTTCCATGTCAACAGTTTTCTATAGGACTTTCTTTTTTTTTATCATGGCAAAAATGTACCAATTCCCTTCTAAGTATTATGCCCTTAGATTCACGTTTTGCATACATTCCAGTGTTTATAAGATGCAGATAAGTACCCAGTCTTGTGTATATTTTGGATGAAATTTGTCTTGGATTGCATTACAATTACTGAAAAAGCCAAGAATTGAATAAAGGAGCTGGTACATGTTCGTCAGATAAAAAAAAAATGGCTTACCCTTCTTTTTTTTTTTTCCAAAAATACACAACCACACCAGACAATCATGGCCCAATAAATTGTATATTTACTGAAACAGAGAGTGGTGACATTTTATGGAGGGCAGTCTTTTGTTTTTGTTTTCCACACTACAGTATATTTTTTTGTGACAGACTGACACTTCTTTTCCAGACACAAAGACACCATTACACTGACAATATTGATGATCATCTTACTCTAAAATTTTCAACCATCTTCAGTAGTAACCTCACACACCACTTTGCATTATTCACATTATCATATTTCCACTTTGATGATGTTTTATATTTCCAAACATTCATCCAGCATTCACAAATGCAGTAATACCAGGAGTTCTTTTATCCACATTATTGTCGTTGTTAATTCTTTCACCCATCCATCCACCAATCCATACTGTTGACAAACTGATATTTGCATATTAAACTAATGCTATTTTACTTCTATCCCTCTTTCTCCTTGTACCTGCACTAACAGCGGTGAGGAATATGTCGTCACCATGACAAATACAGTACTGATAACTCTTGTTTAATGCGAGTTTATTATGCTCATTTTAACACGAGGTCTAAATCCAAAGAATTTCTCAGCTTGCACAAATTTTTTCACAATAACATGCACCAATTTTTATTTTACACAAATGTATTCACAATTCTAATGTACATGACATCTTCAGGAACATAATATTCGCCAGAACGAGAGTTATCTGTACAGCAAAAAGGTATTATCTGAGGTATGCAAGCTGTAACAGAGTTATCTTAAATGTATATGACTGAGTGAGGTGTTGGGGGTAAGCCCATTCACAACTATTTTCACTGGAATCAACCCACTCCAGCAGTCAACTCGCATGTATGGCATATAGTACAATTCTCATTTTAAGGGGAGAATCACTTGTTGGTGAAGTGGAGGGCTAGCAACTCCTCAAAACTATGCCACAAACATGACGACCTCAACATTAATTATGGGAGACCAGTTTCGCGAAACAACTTGGGGAAATCGAGAGCTCTCCAGTCTGGCAGCAAGAGATTCTCCATCCTCCCCTAGAGATCTCCTCTACAGCAAACTCTATGTCTCTTGTATACACACGAGGTAAGAGTCTGGGCTAATCCAAAGAGCTGGTAAAATCTAAATTCGACTAACAATACCCATAGATACCTGGATTGTTTCTGTAGTCAACTAACTAGGCATTATCTGATTTATCTATTTATTTATTTATGAAAGGTTCCTCTGAGTGATAGCCAGCGCTGAGTTTAGTTTTTGTCTGTCACGCTGTACTGGATTGGTCGGGGGCTGGATGTTTGTTTGTTAGTGTGAGTGTGTGTGTCAAAGTGAGAGTGTGTGTGTCAAAGTGAGAGAGTGTCTGTGAAAGAGAGAGTGTGTTTGTATGCATATATGTGTTTGTGAGAGGGAATTTTTGTTGTGTGAGTGTGTTATTGTGTGAGTATGTATGCATGGACAGTATGTGTGTGAATGAATAACTTATACTTATAATTTCTGTGTTTGTCAAATATATGGCTTAATAGTTGTTCAAATTATATATGGTGGTGGTGGTGATGGTATTGGTCAGTTGCTTTAGTTAATTTTATGGTTAGAGTAGTTGTCATTATTTATGATAATTGTAACTGTTGTTATTGTTGTTCTAGCACTATGATATATTTGTTACAGCACAGTCTTTGTATAAGTAGAAAAAAATCTGGCATCTATGTTTCCTTGTCATGTTTAACTTCTATTAACTTCTATGTTGACGGAATAGTTTAGCATCTGCATCATCCCTACACAGTAACGGTAGTGTTATTATTATCCTGGTGAAAATGCATGGATTCCCTTCTAAGTACAGTAACATGACCATAAATACATGTTTTGCACACAATCTGGTGTTTATTAGTTGCATATAAGAATCTAGTTTTGCTAATTTTTGGTGTACACTGTAATTTGTCATGAATTGCATTATATTTTCCGAAAAAGCCAAGAAATTTAATTGAGGGAAAAGGTAAATTCTCACCAAGTTAATAAAATGGAGTATAGTTCACAATTCATACAACATCTAACTATCCTTAGTCCTGCATCATGCTCACTCACTGCATAAGTATCTGTGAGGCTGTGATTGGTTGTTTAAGTTTATTTAAGAATTTTTTGCTCTTGTCTGTCAACCTTTCAATAAATTACTGGATTCAAACTCTCTGTCCACACTGCACTATGTGGGTTTGTTTTTGCAGTATGTTTGTTGGTTTGTATGATTGCATGGTTCACCCTACCACATGTTTTAAATGACCTGACTGAGCCAGTGTCGAGAAAAATGGTGGTGGCGCGGCTGTGGCTACATCAAAAAATATCATCGTCATCATCATCAATATCATTCACTTAGTTCTGTCAACACAAATACCATCGCCATCTTTAATCAACAATTCGTTCACTTTGGTAGCTTCAGTTTCCTTCCCTCATAACAATCCATTTATCCACTTGCTGTACCATCATCATCATCATTATCATTGACCAACTTGTCCTTCTGGCTACAGCATCATCCATTGAGTTCTGTCAACCCAAGTACCATCATCGTCTTCAAACCACTGGTTTGTGTCTGTTATAGCCTCGATCTCCTTCCTACCATCCACAGCCCCACCATTCTCCTCGGCTGCATGCCATCACTCAATAGGCCGCGGTCCATCAAGTGGGATGGTGTGGAGGACCTCATCGAGAAGCTGGAGGGCACGGTGGAGGTGGACCTCGATCCAGCAAGGAGTATCCTTAATGGAGGGACGGGGGTAGTCACGGCCCCAACCCTTGACGAAGCTAAGCCGCAGGATACACAACCGTCGCAGGTCATCCACACCAATACCAGCTGCTGCCGACAGGTTGCCTAGAGTGGGAAGGAAATGGGTTAATGACCTGTCATTAATCATATCATTCATCTTCAGCATCATACCCCATTAACCATTTTTTATGAAGGGGCAGGGGGGCTAAGAGCCAAGGAAAAAAAAAAAAAAAAAAAAAAAAAAAAAAAAAAAAACAGATATGGGAAAAAAAAAAGGGGGGAACAACTTGCCTCCGGAAATGCCGCCAACGCTGGCTGGTCCTGAGATCTGGCCAGCCACCGCTGCTGCCTGGGCTGCTGCCGCCGCCTGCGCCGTTGCTGCCTGGGTCTGCATTTGGTGATGGCACTGGCTCAAGTCGAACACCTGCAACACACATTTCATTAATGCTGGTGATCTGAAGCACCTAAAAAGCTTTTATCAATTACCCCACTAGATATTGCCATTTTGCATGTTCTGTGATTATCCTTTATATCACCTTTCATAAAGTACTCAGTAAATGTGCATGCAGCTTCCAATATGCGGTACAGATGTTGTGGTGACTGACAGCTGTACGTGCGAGTACCTTGATACAGGCGCAGGGGTATATCTTGTGAACGACATCTCCAGGGGAGCGTCCGGCCTCACGGTCCAGGTAGTAGCTCTGGACAAAGACACTGTGGTCACTGAGGCACCGTAGCCACACGTCACCCTCACCACGCAAGTCCAGCTGTACTCCCTTCCCGATGTGGAGTCTGAATGAGTACAGTACACCAATTTAGATCACAAAAACAGCTAGAAATTTAAATCTAGTGGATATTTTAATGACTCGGGTACAATAAATCTCGTGTAATATTAGCAAGGGAATAGGGGATACTATATGTGGGTTCTATGAAACAATATGTGGCAGTAAAGTCAGAAGGAAAAAAGAAAAGAAATCATGGTACTGTATAATAAAGTGGTAGAAAAGAGAAAAGTAAGTAACGTGATATAATGAGTTTGTAGAAGAGATAAACTGCAACACAATGAGGATAATGAGTAATGAAACAAGGAACATGGACCACCCAGAAGACACCAAGTTGGACCATGAATGACAGGATGACTCAGGCCAAGACCAACCTGGCCCGCTCGCTGTGCTCGGTACGGTGGACGTTGCTGAGGGCCCCCAGACAGAACCGGTTGCCTCCCGAGGGATCCACGTAACCATCCACAGTTACCGCCGGACAGCTCGACGCGACCTTGAACGTCTCTCCAACCTGCAACAATGTGTACGTGCAATTCGCAATAATTTCCATCACAAAATAATCCGAGAAAAAAACAAACAAACAAAATAAGCCACACAAAACAATTAGTACAAGTGACACTTAGCATCACCAGGGAGGGAACCAGTTCTTGGTATCTTTTCAACAATATTATACATATGGGAGAGTCAACCCTAACCCAGTGAGCATGATGTTAAGAATAAAAATAAAAATAATAATATGATACCACCCAACTGCTCAGGTCAACTTCAAATTCACAGGATCATTTTCTAAGTGACTTACAGAGAGAAGAGTACAAGACACACCTGTACTTTGGTGTACAAAATAACAGTGAATTTACAGTGAATTTTACCAAACACAGGGGCAATGTGAATAAAATGTTTGTTTGATGATTATTTATCCTTCATATCAATTTTATTTTTCCCCCTCTATGTTCCAACCCTAGACATGGCTTCATCAAGCCCCCGTTACCATGGCACAGGTCAACTACTACTCACACACACGTCACGATTTCCGAACTGGTACCCAGCCACAGAGGGAGGGAAGCGAGGGTAATTCCCAAATACTGCAGCTGTTATGGTACCAAAGAGAATGTTTTACTACGTTCAGTGGCCTTGTAGTTAGTGCCTGAACTCAATTTGGAAGAGTACCGGTAAATATTCTCAGTCCCTCACCCGAGAGGATTCGATCTCTCGACCTACAGTATATGTTACGAATCCAGAACACTAACCACTCAGTCACTTTTCCTCACTTTTGTTGGCTAGCATACAGGGTGTAAGGAATCCCTGTGCTAAGAGTTGCTGTCCATACCTGTGTGTCCAGCTCAAAGTAAGCGATGGAGCACCAGAACTCAGGGCCAGGTTGGGAGGAAAGTGGGGCCATTGCCACCTCCTGCATCATCTGCTGCTGTGAGTCCCCTGTGGGTCACCAGAGAATGGGTCACATGTAGCAAACAAGTATTATGTATGGCATTTGTAATGGTTGTGATGATGATGATTATAAAAATATTATTATTATTATTACTGGCATGAAAACTAAGACCATAAAACACTCTTCCCAAGATGAAATTTCTCCACAAATAATGTCTTTTTTCTTGTGAGAATTTCAAGTATGGACACCAGATGTGAATTATTATCTAAATATACATGTAGTATTATGTTGAAGAGGAACAGGGAAATATTTCAGTTTGTTTATCTATGCCAAAAAGATGGAAAGATAAAGGCCATGTGGTAAACATGGTGTTATCTTAACCTCTTCACCTGAGCTGTCTACATGTTACACCACCCACTTCACTCTCAATGATGTAATTCCTATACTGATTAAGATTTGTTTGCTATATTGAGAAAGGTGAGGACTAAAGGCAAGAAGCCTGCTAAATGTCTTCACCTGTGAAATTAAAAATGAGCAAGAGAGGTAAAAAATCATTCAGGTTGTTGTTGTTGATGTTCTCCCAGGGCAGAATGGCCTCCTGCTCCACAGACCCCTGGTACACTCTGGTCGCAGTGAAAAAACAAATTAAAATAAAGGAGGGGCTGGTCCTATATGCCTGGGCTACCGAAGCACATCCCAGGGAAATGGGACCAGAGCTTACTGGACCAGGGAGTCTGGGGGCCTCTGACCGCCAGGGAGATTGGGGAGAAGGTCTTTGATCCCACAGCCAGTGCTGTGGGCCCAAGTCCACATTACCACAAGAGCTACAAGTGGGGCCGCACCTTCCATGAGACCAGCCCTGAAGGGACCATAAGGGGGAGGGAGTTTACACTGCTGCATGCAAAGGGAAATGCACCCCCGTGTGCTGACGGTCCACACAGCAGTGGAAAAAAAAAAAAAAAAAAAAAAAAACCTTCGGTTGCAGTACACCTCACTTGGATTTTTAATCCATGTGGGCAGATCTCGTCAAATCCACTAGAAAGTGACCAGATCCTACAACAATCTTTATTCTAGCGCTGTTGAGAATGACTAATATTCACAGAGAATAAAGTCAGCCCCCCCTGGGCAGAATCATTCAAGTTAACAATTATGCTCTAGCAAAATTCCCACAAATCAGTAAAATGGGGTAACTGGGCCCTTAATATTGAAATACAATTACTGTAAACCCTAAAAAAAAAAGAAGGGACAATAAAAAGAAACCTGCACAAACTAAAAAGGAAGGAGGATAAAAATGAATTTCATAAAACTACAAAATGGCAATCAGTATTAACTCACAGAAGTTGTGGTTTTGTCGATCATTGACCATGTTAGGTGTGTAAGAGAGTGTGTTCTGACCACTCCAGTTGGGTTGTGATGACATGGAGGGAGCCACCTGGTGCGTGGGCTGGGGTGGCTGTGGTGAGGTTGCCGTGGCCACGTACGGTTGTGTCAAGGGTCCACTGCCCCCTGCTGGAACCCCTCCCGCTGCTGCCCCTCCACTGGGTGTGGTGTTACCCCCTGTCCCCGCCCCACTGCTCCCACCCCCACTGGTTGTTAGGGTGGTGAAGCCATTTTGTTGTTGTTGCTGTTGTTGTTGTTGTGATGGCGGCTGGGTTTGTTGTGGTTGTAGGTGAGGGGACAACTGGCCCATGTTACCTGATCAACACATATACACAGGATTACAGAAGGTTTTCGATATTACGCTTACATTTTATCACTTGTCATTTAACACAGATGCAGAAGGTTACTTATCCTCTGTGGTACTGAATAACAGAAGCCTGGAAAACCATTTGGTAGGTCTATAATGATACCTTAAACTTCAAGTTTGTTGATTCTAGATTATAAAAAAAAAATTCAGACTTATCAGTCACTGTGAGCACTTCAGATGATTAAAGCCAGTATCACACGGGCACTTTTTCTGCGACACCATTTTCAACGACATGTCGTGGGAAAGGGGAGTTTTCGGGCGACGAGGTGTAAACGGAAACTATCGATAACTGTCGCAGATTTCCTTTGAAATTCTATAGTGAATAATACTATACTGAATATATTATTATGGCATATTATAATTCAAGTGTGTTAGATATCATTATTTGAATATAGAAATTGTATTCCTAGATCTTATATTTT
This sequence comes from Petrolisthes cinctipes, assembly GCA_033782935.1. Taxonomy (NCBI): domain Eukaryota; kingdom Metazoa; phylum Arthropoda; class Malacostraca; order Decapoda; family Porcellanidae; genus Petrolisthes; species Petrolisthes cinctipes. The sequence continues at coordinate 22,979 of JAWQEG010004229.1, forward strand.
ATATACACTGAATTTAACTGTTAAATATGAGCATGGAACATCGATTTGATTTCGGGGTTTGTTTACATTCTGCTTTCACCTGCCGCCTGGTCCAAACCACATACCAAGAAGAAGTACTGAGGGATATCCGCACACCAGAATTTGTTCAGTGTTCACTTTGAGAGAAATCTTTGCGAGTGTTTTCCACTGTTTTGGTTGTCCTGCCACCCGCGTGGCATCATCGGTCGTTGTTGTTGTTTTTCTTGAGATTTTGCTGTGTGCTATTATTTCCCACGACATGTCGTCGAAAATGGTGTCCCAGGACACAATGTCGCAGGAAAAGAGCAACCGTGTGATACGGCTTTAAGGCAAGAGAGAGAACAATGTGGCTACAACCCACTGAGCTCGGGCCCTCATAAGGCTGGAGCGTACAAAGAGGAGGCATTAAAGGAAAGTGAGTTATAAGGTAACTCACTTGAGACGCTATCTGAGAAGAACTGCTGGGAGCCAGGTGTGGAGGGTGCTGGGGACTGGAGGCCTTGAGACAAGTGGCTCGATGTGCTGTCTGGAAAATATGTCCCATTCTGCATTACAAACTTCTTGGAAAAAATATGCTACATACGGTACTGCATTACGTAAGTCTTGGTAAATACAGTATATCACAATCTGCATAATACAAATCTTGGAAAATTTATCATTGACTCTCACAGACATCTGTGAGGGTTCACCAGTGAAGTGAAAGGAGGAGAGTGAGGGCCTGCCAGTAACAGGTGTGAGAACAGTGTAAGGAGAGGAGTGTGAAGGACTGTTATGGATATATGTCAGTGCTGTCCAGTGTAGGGATAAGAGATGTGTATAAGTGCTGACCAGTGTAGTACAGGGATTACCAGAGATGGATGAGTGTGAATAAATGCTGAGGATTACTAACCTGTGGGTGAGAGTAGAGGGAAGGGCTGCTGGTGAGACACAGTGTGGTGGACTATAGTCTGCTGTGACGTCCCCACCACTGTCTGATGGAGGGTACCCGCCTGCCACAAAGACACCACATCAATGTTGCTATTTCCCTCCATCACCATTCATACTCAATAGAAATTTGCAAATACTGGTTTACTGTATAAATTATAATCTATAAACATATCAGGAGAAAATTGTACCTTGGTTCTGCTGTCTATTGTACAGGACAGTTAATCCTCAAGTTTGTGAGACTACAAATAATATACAGTACAAGAATATGTCAAATTCTTAATTTTCATTAAGAAGATATTACAGAACTACTTTTCCTATAACATACACGATAAACCCAAAATGGATGAAATTAAATGTCATTATCACCCATGTTTGTTTGTGTTCTAAATATCCATAATACACCAATAGTCCTTGTTTTTTTTTACTAAATTATACAGAAATATAATGCAATTATTTATGGGCACTTACTTTGCCAACCCAGCATTAATGTCAAGTATAGCATTGAATTTTTTTTTTTTAAACTCATGAAAACCAGTTTGTTGGAATGCATGGAATTGCTTAAAAATCCAATGATTTTAAGTAATTTACTGCATTCAGCATCTATCTTGATCAATGAACCCATATTTTATCATTTTATATTGATCAGTGCAGGATTCCTTACTTTACAAGCTAATTCCTTAACCAAAATATTTTAGATGGGCAATAGTGAATTATAAGTACTGTTTAAAATAACAATATTATGAAACACAAACAGATATAGTTGTACACTAACTCATTCTCACATACACACACCCATGTTCCATATATACATGCGTGCTTATACAGTCATTTGCATACTCATGTCCATACATATGTATGAAATGCAATATATTCTACACACAAACATGTGGATTGTTATATACAGAAAATTTATGTATATATTAATACATTATGTTTACCATTAATGACACAAATTTATTCCTACATGCACATACTCTCTTATTTTTTGTAGAGGATAGACATACACTGATGCTGTTAAATGCAACATATTTAAGACACTTCCTTTCATCTCACAAGTCACAGAGGAAGTGGTCAAGATCAAACTCGAGAGAGGAAGGAACATCTAAAATGGAAACTATAAAATCTTATCGAGCACCGACTCCACAAGTGTCCCTAGAGTGTGGGGGCCCTGGGGCAGACACAGTCATGTACAGGGTCTGTCTGTGCCAGCGGTTAACAGATGAGGAGGGATACTGGGACTGCCAGAGGGGTGCCCAGAAGAAAAGTGTGAGAAGAACACGTTACATACAAAATGGACTACTGGATCTCAATTTGCCATCTCAGAGATCAATTAATAGATAATTGTACAATGCTTAGCATCTTTAGGAAATACAAATCTAGTGTTACTATATCTATTACACGTAGAAAATGCTACAGGTTTTAGCATCATCCTTTACCACAATATTTACTGAATCTATTGTCAAAAAACTACGCTACTGTACCTTTTAAATCAACAAAAAATAAATTCTACAGTTTTCACATCATATCTGAGAAAAGAACAAATCTACATTTCTAATTTACCCTGGAGAAACAATTATCTACATCTTGCTTTTGAAACACCTTTTACATCCAATTGGAAGACCAAGATCTACACAATACTCTAATATACGCATAAAAACAAAAATATTTCAAAACATCCTACTCTAACTTCTACCAAAGACCTGAGAGAATGTTGTGTGTGTTTGTTCTACCCATACCTGTGAGGAGGCTGGGCTGGGCTGGGCTCCAGAAGGCTTGTAATGAGAGATGAGAGGGATGAAGAGTTAGATAAAAAAAGGTAAAATTACTTTGACTGAATGGAAAAACACTATTGGGGAAGCTATACTGTAAAGACGCTTATAACACTAAAGAAAATTTAGATTTCGTATACTTTGATTCACTCATGCCAGGGCTGTGTTAAATATGCAGCGGTATATTAAGGCTCATTTTTGTTTGCTACATCACTGACTAACTCCAAACGATGGCGACCAACAAAGACAACCCTCATCCATCACTCCAGTGCCAAGTGCTCACCGTAAGGGCTGCTCCAGGCTGCTGGGGTCCTGGGGTGGGCTGGGGTTGGGGCTGGTGGGGAATGACAGAGAGCCCTGATGGTCCTGCCCCGCCCCCTGAGTCTCCGCTGCCACCCCCACTACCGCTGACCTCGCAGTCCATCCTGATGGTGTACTCGTCCTTCACTAACTGACCACTGGACGCACCCTGAAGGCTCAGTCCAGTCAGGTCTGTTTTGGCATGAGAGGTGGCTATAATAATAATAATTTTAAAAATTTACAAACAGTATCAAACCACATTTCATCCTCATTCTTACCAATAAGATGTAAAAAATATCCATTCTTGACCTTGATTTGATACCTGGTTACCCCCAAATTTAACCACCACTAGCTTTCGTAATGCCCAGTAATCAAGTGAAATTAGATCAAAATCTGTCAGTACATTTTTGTACAGTCAAAACACAGACAAGCAAACATGAGTGTACACCCCGTGGTAAGAATAACTAAACTTTGTCCCATGACTGACAATGTAAACCAACTCACCTATGCCTGGGGAGACAACGCGCTCATAATGGTAGGGATTAACACACACTGAGTCACACTTAAGGTCAAATGCAAATTGACAATACTTGACATGCTTGAGTTCATTCTTGTGTAGGTCCGGCCAGCGCCAGATACGGGCATATATGACGTGTGGGAATCCCTTCCGTCCCGCAACCTGAAAATAAAGTTGGTCTTAGTCATGGCTTCAGATTTAGCAACATTCAGTAAAGCCTTTTTCTACATTGAGAATGGCGAGAACTAAGTTAAGGAGGCTGCCCTTAATGTCCTCACCGGTTAAATAAATAGTGAGCCACAAAAAGAGGTCCAAAAAAAATCTAATTTTGTTTGAGATGCATAACCTGGAAATGAAAGCAGACTGTACATGAATGAAGAAGCTGGTGGAGTACTGACCTGGAGGCGACCATCCAGGGTGCGCTGAATGGTGACGCACTTACTGGGGTGCGACCCATTGGTGGTGATGGCTGTGATGAGGGAGTCCAGCTCATCACGCTTCTCCTGCAACAAACACACTCACATTAGCTATGACCACAGAAAACTGTGTGATGCACTGTGGCATATAGACAACAAAATGCAACAATGCAAAATACAAGTACCAGTTCCTATGGGGCATTTGGTGGCAGCCTATGACTTTACAAGAAAATGAATATGTGTGTTTGTGTTTTGTGTTTATATGTAAGTATGTGTATGAGTGTGTGTGTGTATCTGTCTGTGTGTGTGGGTGGTGGTGACCTTTACCTTGAGCTTCTTAACCAGACTCTCGATGGCCCTCTTGGCAAACCCCTCCGACTCTCCCCCCTGGCGATGGCACATGAGGGAGTGGACGATGCTGAGGCAGGCATCGGCTGAGGTTGGGGCTGCCGTCATCTGTGAAAGAACAAGATCAAAAGATCATTTAATATGTACGGAAATGAAAAACAGAAGCTTGGGGTAACATTTAGCGGTGTTCAATGAGAGACTGGATGTAAACTGAAATGGTAAGTACAATACAGTATTCATTAGTGCTATATCAATGATCTATTGTATCAAGAATAGACCAAACACATCTCATGCATGTTATACAAGGTGACTTTATGGGGTTGGTGCCAAGAAGAGCCTCAAGCTTTAAAAGTACTGTATTTGCTTCAACCAATACAAAACAAGGGTCCAAATGGAGTGAGCAAAGTGGATCCAACCAGCTGTAGGAGAGATGGTAAGTAGGTTATATTTTAAGAGTTTAACTAAGCCTTCAATATAGCTACTTGTTACAGATTAGTTCAGCTGTCTGCACTCACAAAAATCACATTCTCTTTCTTTACCACATGACAAAAAAGGCATAGTGTCATAGGGACAATTGGATCCATAAATTGCTGCATCTTCAAAAACTTTCTTGAGAGTTAAAGTGGTTACATCATCTTCATAAACAATGAGATTGACAGACAGGATATGTGAGATAGTATAATGGTGCAAGAGAGGAAAGAAAAAAGGAAGGAAGGAAGGAAGACAGAATGAAAGAAGGGAAGGAAGGGAGGAAAAGGGGAGAGAAGGAAGGAAGGATTGTGAAGAGACAGAGATGGAAGGAAGAAAGAAAAGAGAAAATATAAACAAATGAATTAAAGGAGGGAATGGAGGGAGAGAGGGGCGAAGGGATGGGTTGGTCAACAAGGTAATAACTACTGTACACAGGAACCACTTCACTCGGTTAGCGGTGTCAGCAAACCGGCACCATGCCAGGCAAACAGCTGCACTAACAACACTCATCAACCAACTCAAGTCTCACCCATTATTCTGTCCAACTCCCTAATGCAAGAGTTTTTAACCAATAATCTGGATCTTTCATAAACACAACTGGTCATCTCTGCAACACTATCATTATCCATCTTTCCTCCTTACTAAGACTTAACTTGTACGCTAAATCTACCACATACACAACTGGTCATCTCTGGAATATTTGATTGCCACTCACCTTTCCCATATACTTTACTGTATACACTGTAACTTATGGTCCCTCAATTGAGACTTCCCAAAACACACCCATATTGGTAAAAATAAAAACATTACTGTATGATTGAAACTCACACTGAAATTCATCTGTGCACTGGTTGAGTGAATAAGACTTGCAAATACTGTACTGTAGTAAATGGATTAGCAATTTTCACTCAATTCATCCACTTGTACGAATGTAAAACTTCTGCAAAAAAGAAAGATACAAATACAGCTTCACTACTGCCTTAATATCTTAACGGTTTTTCAATAAGTATCTCGCTCATTCACTCTGTAATTTAGCCTTGCACTGGATTTTTTTTTCTGGAGGCAGAGGTTTGAAAATATGTAATGAACTTATGAACATTTCATTATTCACTTCAAAATACTAAGTGCTTCCATACTTGTCGTCTGTGTGAATGTTTTCTTCATGTTTTCTAAGTCATTTTCTGGCAGTAGAGATAAACAACAGCTTGTTGACTGGTAATGTTTTTCTTGATGATTTTCAAGAGTATTTTATCATGATAGCAATATGATAATCATGACCTAACACTAATAAATACAAAACTTGCATCCACTACTTGATTTTACACTCAGCCCCTCATTGAAGGCCACCAAATGTTTTCCAAAGCTTTTGTAATTCATTACCATACAGGGTAAGTCATCTACTGTGCCTGAGTTAAATGACAAGTATTAAATATGTATTCACAATATCGAGGGCTACCTGCATCACACAAACACAAATATGATCACAGAGACCCCTAAACCCAGACTGTCCAGAGGTGGATTTCAACCCTTGCTAACCAACCACCTGCTCACCACCACCAACACCACTACTACTACTATTACTACTACAACAACAACTTCCACCACGACAACACCCACACATCTGTCCCACTCACCTCCTCCCCTCCTCTCCTCACTCCTTCCCTCTCTCTCCATCACTCCCTCCCCCTCCTCTCCCTTATCCCCCTCCCCTCCCTTCCTTCATGCAACCATCCACCTCATTTCCTTCCTTTTTTATACCATTTTTTTCAAAGACTTAATTTTGGGGATCTTCACAACAGCTGCTACTCTTTTTTTTATTTTCATTTCCCTGTCTCTTTATCTTTCCCATATCATCATTGCACCATCAAAAGTAAGTGTTAAAACTCATCCATCCCCTATTGCTTCTTAACCAACTCACCTTTCTGTAACAATGTAAAAGAGGAACCCATATATAGCACATGTAATCCTATTAATAAATAAAGGGAAAGAGGTCTAAGCTAGTTTTTACAAGAATTATCCTTACATTGTCTATAATAAAGTGTTTAAAGTTAACTGCTGTTTTTTTTTCTTCCTGACTGACTTGACTCTCACATCCCCCTCTGGCCAACTACCTCCTTTATTCACCGTAATTATCCTCTTCTTCCCACAGCCTTAATGCTACTATATACGGACCCACCACCATCACCACCCAGACCACTTTTCCTGCCTTCCTCCCTTATTCTCATTACTCCTCTCTCATGAGGTCTTTACACTCACTCACTCTCTCTCTCTCTCTCTCTCTCTCTCTCTCTCTCTCATGGGGCCTTTACTCCCCTTCTCTCTCTCTTTTTGCCTCAGGAGATATGGGCGATCTCTAAAGGGTTTTCACACCCTTATGGTCCCAGGTCAGTCCCTTTCATATTTCACCTGTACAGATGGTATGATACAATAGTTAATATTCTGGCTTTATATTCTGATGACAGCTTGGGTTTAACCTCTGCCTGTGGTAATGGTTCTGGATATTGTAGTGAAACTGTTCTTTCTCTCTACCTCTACTTATACAACTCTCCTCTTACTCCATCAATCTCACACATCCATACTCCCTTTCATCTCCTATCCACACAATACCCCTCTTCCTTCTTCCTACCCTCACACCTCTTTTATTTCATTGTCCTCCCCACCCATCCCATTTCTCCCTCCCTTTTTCCTTCCCATCCATCCCCTCTCGCCCTCCCTTCTTCCTCCCCATCCATCCCCTCCCTTCTTCCTCCACACCCATCCCCGCTCTACCTCCCCACCTATCCCCCCTCAAACCCCGCTCCCTCCCTACCCATCACCCAACCCCTCTCTCCTTCCCCACCCACCCACCCCTCTCCTTCCCCACCAACCTTTCCTCATCAGCAAGCACACTCCCGAAACACACACAACCCATTAAACCCCGAGGTCTTAGTTCACCGCCTTGGAATGCGTCACAAAACATCTCCACCAATTTGACACTCTGTTTTCCTTTTGGGGGTTTTGCATCGCTGCCAGGTTAATGTGTGTGTATAAGGTATGTATGTATGTATGTATGTATGTATGTGTGTGTGTGTGTGTGTGTGTGTGTGTGTGTGTGTGTGTGTGTGTGTGTGTGTGTGTGTGTGTGTGTGTGTGTGTGTATGTGTATGTGTATGTGTATGTGTGTGTGTGTGTGTGTGTGTGTGTGTGTGTGTGTGTGTGTGTGTGTGTGTGTGTGTGTGTGTGCAGCAGTGTGTGTATGTACAGAATGTGTGTGTGTGTGCATGCTCTTAAATTCCTAGGAGTAAGCAGAATGTTTTCCTCAAGGTACAATATAAGAGTTTAATTTTCTCTTCTATCAGAGTAAAGTTTGGTGATTGCCAGCTAAATAAAGCATTTGTGTATTTACAATTCCATATAGTCTGTGCCACATGAGACAGTCTGTTTTCTGGCACTGCCTGGAGGAATTAGTATCCCTCCAATTCATCAACAAGAGACCCTCCCCCAAAAACTCCTATAACAGAGGTCAAGGGTGATGAGTGACCTACAAAAAATAAGAATTATTTAATGCTGAACACCTGATCAAATAACCCCACTTCTGCATCTCATTACATTGCTTAGCTTGGTCTAGTAAAGTACAACCCTCAAGTGTCTCTCTCTCACCTCCCTCTTTGTGTGTGTGTGTAAGAGAGAAAATTTACCTACAGTTGTTGTAACATACAGGAAATGTGGTATGCTCATGCTTTCCTGTCTCCATATCGGTGTGTGTGTGTGTGTGTGTGTGTGTGTGTGTGTGTGTGTGTGTGTGTGTGTGTGTGTGTGTGTGCGTGTACAGTATATGCATGAGCTAGCACAAACACAGACTGAGAATTAATCCAATTTTTGGGGAAAGTCACACAAGCTGGTACTGGTCACCGTCTTTGTGCTCTCCAATGTAAGCAACACAGACCTGGGACAAACTGTAACATTTGCGATGCTAAGGGGACCTCCTGATTGTTTACGTTGTGGTGCTGATGTCGTCACATTCTCTCCACTGGGACACAAGCACTGCCCCCTCCTCCTCCCCCTCCCCCTCCTACTTTCCCTTCCCCAGTTATCCACCTTTGTCAAGGCCAAGGTCAAATTTTAAATGATGCAATAACACCAACTTCTACAAACTAAATTATAATTATGCATGCACTCTTACCAACCTATACAATTACATAAGTTTATTAGTCCCGATGATTCACATTTTTAAAAGTACTAGAGTCTAATCCTTTAAAAAATTCACTCATTACTTCCGTATGATTAACCTCATAGTAATACACATACTGTACACTGTACTATGTGGTGTAAATATTGGGCATTAGCAGCAGGATGTACTAGTAGCTAAAATATTTATATACATATACTTATTAAACGAAGCAAGCAACTTCTTGAAGCTTAACTCAACAATCTCAGAGTCACAGGTTACTGATGCCTAAAGTCACGAGGCTGAGACATAAAAAAAAATTACTGCATACCAAAGCTTTAACACTGCTAATATCATAAGGTACCAATATGCCATAGATACCCTTAATATTACCCATGTCCAGGAAACATACGTACTGAAGGAATGGGCTACCGAAAGTCATCAGGTGTGCATTTTTATCTCTTTATCAGTGCATATCACTTTTATCTGATGATATCAGTGTTACAGTACTTTTTTAGTATGCATATCACACACACAAGGCATGCACACAAGCACACACACACACATCAATCAGGTGTCCCAAGTCTAAATGATGGATATATGAGTAAATTGTTGATTAATATAATCCTGCTCAAAATTACATAATTTGTACTTACTGGTACGTATGTTTGATTTTAACTACTGTATGCTGAAGGTGTGTTAATTCTATCACTCGGAAGTATGCATAACTCACACAGACAAAAATTATTCATTCAAAAAATATAATAAAGAAACTTAAGCAGAAAACTGTCTCCGATATCAGAATATTCCAGCCTAAGCATGCCAATCTTGGTACAGTAGTAAGTCAGAAACTTTGGCTTTAGTAGACAATCATTGTGAGTAACAGGACAGATATCAGAAGTTGAAAAAGGCAGATATTTGGATGAGTTATTATAATATAGGGGCTACAATAGATCCCTTATTCTAATGGGAGTTATGGTTGTCACCTAAAATTCTAATGGGAGGTACGACTGTCACTTTTTCGGTGGAGCAGGAGGCATAATAATATCAAAATTTCTTGAGTCAGTGGGAGTTGGGAAATACAAAAATTGGACACTCTCCACAACCCTGGTTTTAAAATGATTAACTTTCGGGAGGGTTTAATGACCTCCTAAGTAAAAACAAAATAATATTAATTCTATAAGAAAAATTATAATAAATGGCAAAGCAGAGATACAACAAATTCACCTTCAATGGTCCTCTTTGCTTGGCTGGCCTGGGCGCAGAGTGACGTTTGGTTTGAACTCTCTCCGACAACACTCAAAAGGTCATCCTCGGTGTTGGTTTAGTAATCTCGGTGAGGTCCAGGTTAAGCTTCCCCTCCAACACTTCTGTAACACCTGTAATGTTTGAATGGCACTGTGGTTGGTCAGAAAATAAATAAAGTTACAGATTCATCTAAACTATTGCATGCCAGAAAAACAATTACCATAGACTAAACGAAAGGGAAAATTTTTACTTTGGGGAATTGTGAGCTTAAACTTTACAGTATTTCTATAAAGCAAGAAATTCCTGACTTGTACATTTGTGATTCAAGCGATTTCCACATTCATTTATTTATGGTACTGAGCGGAAATGCTTCGTTTTGTCCCACACCAACCGACATTTAATTCATTTATATTTCCTAACCAAACCTAAACTACAGTGCCATACCATAAGTAGGATGGGGTAGATATTCATTAGTTACGGGAAATTCAAGACAATAATAATTATCTTTTATTAAACTTCTATCTTTGAGTGTGATATAAATGAGAAATCTTACTAAAAAATTGCCTCCTTTTCTTGTTTACTTGAATTGGAAGATATTCGAGGGCCCACTCCACCAGCAGATAGTGCTCCACAGGGCCTCCCTCAATATCATTAAACACTATAATCACTTCTAATGCTCATATCATCCATGGTGTAACACTCAGTGAACAGATGGGTTTTGGCAAACTAACTTCGGGTTGTATGCAAGAACATCCGTGGTGTATTCGATGGTGTAGTACTGGTATGACGACTCCACAGACAAACAACAGAGCCATCGTATACACCACGGATGTTCTTGAATACGGCCCTTCATTTCATCTCCCGCACTCGGGTACAAGAAAAAAAGGTAAATATCTACTCCTTTGCCGGGTGATATTAAGATGTTTTTACCTTCCTTATCCACTAATTTATAACATTCTAAGATACTTTTCTTCTATGGGATATTCTTCAGAAATGTCTCATTTCCAAGATAGGTCATATTCAAATGGGTCATTTTGAAATTAGCCTGACCTAACCTGACCTTACCCAACATAACCTGGACCACAGCAGACTACCGGGACCTAACCTGGGCAAACTTACGGGAAATAACCGTGATAAAGTACCAGGACCTGACCGGGCAAAATACTGGGACCTAGCCGGATCTGGCAACACTGCTACAAAACGGCAATAGTCTAGATAAATACCAAAAAAAAACCTCACATATAAACAAAGATACACAATTGAATTAATATAGACAAACAACAGAACCATCGGTATTTATTGAAAGAATTACCATTTTGTAGCAGTGTTGCCAGATCTGGCTAGGTCCCAGTATTTTGCCCCGGTCATTTCCTGTACTTTACCACAGTTATTTCCCGGTAGTTTGCCCAGGTTAGGTCCCAGTAGTCTGATGCGGTCTAGGTTAGGTTAGGTAAAGTCAGGCTAATTTCAAAATGCCCTATTTGAATATCTTGGAAATGGGGCATTTGCGGAGGAAATGCCATAGAAGAAAATAATCTTAGAATGGTCTAAATAAGTGGGTAATGAAGGTACAAAAACCGTACGCAATAACGGTAATTCATTCAATATTTACCAAACCATCATATAGTACCACACCATGCCACTGTATACACCACGGATGTTCTCCCTCACTCATGTACAGTCGGCAAAAAAAGTATTGGGTCTCTTTCTCTCTTTGTTATTGAAATAAAACCAATGTAAATTACCCCCAAAACTATAGATTAAACAGGCATATATAAACTAATTTAAAATACCCCACCCCCCAAAAAAAATATTAAATAGGCTTATACAAACCTCTCGCACTCACTCACACTCTCTCACAAACTCCCTCTCTTTATTTATTATCGTATATTGCCCTTAATTAATACTAAAATTAAGAAATGCATAACTCCATACACACCTCACACATGAACACACATGAACACACACTCTCCCTGACTCACACTCTCACACATACACGCACACACTGCCTCATCTCTCTCACTCCTACCTTTATCAACTCAAAAAACAAATCCATTAAAATACCAAAATACCCACAAAATAAAAAGATACAGATAATAATAATAACAATAATAATAATAATACATACCTCTCTCTCTCTCTCACACACACACACACACACTCCCTGGCTCACACACTCCCTCACCTCTCTCTCTCTCACACCCTCACTCCCTCTGTCAGCATCTCCCTCACTACCCCAGGGTCACGGCCACCCCAGGGGAAGTGGCTGGGCTCGGAGACACTGCCACTGGTTCGACACCCCGGGGGAAATGGAGGAAATTATTGGGGATTTCGTAATTCCAGCCCCTTAACATAGCGAAGCAAAACAAAGCTCAAGAGTCAAGACAAGTGACTGTCGACCCGGCGCTGCTGCTGCTGCTGCTGTTACCTCCCTACCCTCTCCTCTCACCTCTACTCTCCTCTCCTCTCCTCTCCTCTTGTACCTTCTTGTTGTCTCTCTCCTTCTCCTCATTCCCTCCTTTTCTCTCTCCTCTCCTCTCACTCCTCTTGTACCTTCTTGTTGTCTCTCTCCTTCTCCTCATTCCCTCCTTTTCTCTCATCACCTTCTCCTCCATTCCTCTCACTCCTCTTGTACCTTCTTGTTGTCTCTCTCCTTCTCCTCATTCCCTCCTTTTCTCTCTCCTCTACTCTCCTCTCCTCTTGTACCTTTTTGTTGTCTCTCTCCTTCTCCTCATTCCCTCTCTCCTTCTCCTCATTCCCTCTCACCTCTCCTCTCCTCTCCTCTCACTCCTCTTGTACCTTCTTGTTGTCTCTCTCCTTCTCCTCATTCCCTCCTTTTCTCTCATCACCTTCTCCTCCATTCCCTGGCTCCTTTTGTACCTTGTTGTTTGTCTCTCTCCTTCTCCTCATTCCCTCTCACCTCTCCTCTCCTCTCCTCTTGTACCTTCTTGTTGTCTCTCTCCTTCTCCTCATTCCCTCCTTTTCTCTCATCACCTTCTCCTCCATTCCCTGGCTCCTTTTGTACCTTGTTGTTTGTCTCTCTCCTTCTCTTCATTCCCTCTCTCCTTCTCCTTATTCCCTCTCACCTCTCCTCTCCTCTCCTCTCCTCTCACTCCTCCTGTACCTTGTTGTTTGTCTCTCCTTCTCCTCATTCCCTCCTTTTCTCTCATCACCTTCTCCTCCATTCCTTGGCTCCTATTGTACCTTGTTGTCTCTCTCCTTCTCCTCATTCCCTCCTTTTCTCTCACCTCTACTCTCCTCTCCTCTCACTCCTCCTGTACCTTGTTGTCTCTCTCCTTCTCCTCATTCCCTCCTTTTGTACCTTATCTCTCTCTTATTTTCCTCCTCTTGTCTCTCATTCTGTACTTTAATTGTCTCTCTCTTCTTTTCCTCCTCTTACTTCTCCTGTACCTTGTCTCTCCCCTTCTCCTCATTCCCTCCTCCTGTGCATCAATTGTCTCTCTTTTTTTTTCCTCCTCTTGTCTCTCATTCTGTACCTTGTCTCTCCCCTTCTCCTCATTCCCTCCTTTTGTACCTTATCTCTCTCTTCTTCTTTTCCTCCTCTTGTCTCTCATTCTGTACTTTGTCTCTCTCTTCTTTTCCTCCTCTTGTCTCTCATTCTGTACCTTGTCTAGCTCTCTCCTTTTGTACTTTATATCTCTTCTTTTCCTACTCTTGTCTCTCATTCTGTACCTTGTCTCTCTCCTTCTCCAGATTCCCTCCTCCTGTACCTTATATGTCTTTCTTCTTTTCCTCCTCTTGTCTCTCTCCTCCTCATTCCCTTCTCTAGTTTATATTTTTCTTCTTTTCATTCCCTTCTCTAGTCTCTCTTCTTCTTCTCCCTCTCCATAGCCCATACCTTTCCCTCACCTCTCCTCTTACTCCTGTATACCTAATTCTCTCTCTCTCTCTCTCTCTCTCTCTCTCTCTCTCTCTCTCTCTCTCTCTCTCTCAGTACCTTTTTGTCTCTTCTCCTGTACTTAAGTTTGTCTCTCTCGTCTTCTAATCCTTAAATTGATTTCTCTCTTCTATTCCTCTCTCCTTGCTTCTGTCGATCTATTCTCCTCTCCTTTGTCTCTTCTATATCCTCCTCCTTAGTCTCTCAGTACCCTCCTTCTCCAGTCTCACATCTAAATGTCTCATATTCTCCACTCCTCATTCCTTTATCTAGTCTCCTACAGTCTCTCTCTTACATTTTCTCCCTCTTTTACCTTATCTATTCCTCCTGTCCCTAGTTGCTTTCCCTCAGTCTCAGTCTTTCTCCTCCCTATTCTCTCCTTTCTTTTTAACTTACTCCTAATCCTTATACACTCCTCCTCATTCCATTTCACTCTCTCTCCCTTCCCTTATGCCATACCCTCTCCTCTTTACTTCTTCTTCCCTCCCTCCCTCCTTATCCTATCCACTCCTCTTCCCACCCCTCCATCCTTGAAGTATACCCCCCCTCTCCTCATCCTCCACCCCTCCTCTACTCTCCCACTCCCTCCTCTCTCCTTTCCTATCGTACCCCTACTCTTTTTTCCTCTATTACGCCATTATTTTACCCACACGGCAAAGTCGTATCTACGTTTTCATGCATTATAGGTTACTTTATTTATTATAATTTCCCAGTGTTTATTCTTCTTAATTTGAACAAAATAGAAATAATTATTGTAGGATTAAATGCATATTCTTCACCAACAAAAACGTACGGGACCGAATTCTTGTGTGGTATTCGCAAGATATTTTATGTATTTGTTTCTTTATTTAATTATTTCGCCATTGGTTAGTATACACGTACGTACAAATCAAAGTAGTACATCATGGTAAAACTGCATAAATAATAATAAAACTAATACTAATAATTAATAATCATTGTGTAAAAATTCTTGGAACAAAGACAATGAATCATTTCGGTGGCAATTTGCTGATCGGAAGAAAAGGTTAAGGGGGAAGTTTTGTGTTGGTAAATCTGGAGCAACTGAATCCACCAAACTATTCCAAGCAACAGAACACCATTATTTTTGCCCCTCTGGTCCTGTTTCCTGGCATACTTTGGAGGAATCAAGGCACTCCAATATACCAAAAAAGAATTACCACCTTAAGGGGAGACTCTTTTGTTGGAGTGGCTACTGATTCCCCCAAACTATGCCAGGAAACAGACAACCCCACACCTACTATATTAAGGGATCATGATTATTGGCATAGTTTGGAGGAATCAGAGTAGGTATTGGTATTCCCTTATTAACTGGCAACAGGAAATGCCATTGTAGTTGGGAGGTGTTTTCACGATTCTTTATGCAGCAACATGTCTCCTCCTCCTCCTACTCCTCCTTCCCCCGGCACTCAATTTTCCCTCCATCCCTCCCTCCCTCCCTTCCTTCCTCGTAGCTTCCCTCCTTCCCTCTTTCACATATTTTCTCCTTTCCTCCCCGGGGCCTAATCCCTCCCTTTCTTAGTCCACGTGGATTCCCTGCTTTACTCTCTCCCTTGTGGTTTCCTTCCTTTCCTCCCTCCCTTCTTCCCTTCGCTGTGGCCTTTCTCTTTCATTCCCTCCATCTCTCTCTACATTACTCCCTTCCCCGTGGCCTCCCCCTTTCCTTCCTTCTCTCCCTCCCTCACTTTCTTCCTTACTTCCTCCTTCCCTCCCTCACTTTCGCTCTCCCTTCCCTCTTCCCTCCCTCCTATTATGTGCTTTCATTCATTTCCATAAGCGCGTGTGGTGATTATTCTTGCAGATGTTCTTAGTACTTTACAGTCACGGTCAAAAGTTGCGGTATGTTTTAACACTTTACCACACGGAGATTACTTACAAAAGATGTTACAAAGGTTTGGTATTGTTTTATGTAGAACACACGGAAACACACAAGATTTTAGGCAACTGAAGAAGACTCATTAGCCCATGCAGTATTTGACAGCCCCTGATTTAGACCCATTCTTTTGGATCCACATAATATTATCAGTCCAATTGCACGAAGATGGGTACGTGATGTAAGACACTGAGTAAATCTAAAATCCGTGAACTCTGATGACAAGGGATCGAGTGAGTATAGGCTACATATAAAAAATGAGTGTTGGTGGTGATGGTGGTGGATGAGGGATTGTGAGCAGGTCCGTGACAAAGGTAGGAGCCAGTGACCCTTTGACGGAACTTGACCTCAGAGTGTGAAGGTCAAGGAGAGGGGAGGGGCTTCACACACACACACACACTGCCCCAACACTCAAGGAATGGAAAGTGGGAATGTTAAAACAATCCATCTTCAACAACCTCATAAAATACGACACTAATTTCATTCTTGTTGGTTAATTGGTGCATGGGCTACTGATTCCTCCAAACTATGCCAGGAAAGAGACTATCCTACTGTGGATGTACTAGTTCGGTCCGAAATGCACGTTTTTGGTAACATTAGGAGTGACTTTCGTACCAACCAATCAACCATACAACAAACTGACTGATTGACCAACCAACCAACCAACCACCAACTAGAAAAAGTAATATAGAGGTAATGAGCTATATTGTTGCTATTTCCGTCTCGAATTTGAACAGCCAACTAACCATGCAAAGGCTGATTGGTATTAAAAAATATATTCCAACATGGGTTCTTCTGTTCCGAAATGGCTTGCACTATTGTGGCTAAAGGCTGGATCAAAGTAAAGGGAGAGAACTCGTTATCGCGGCGAGGAAAGTTTGTAAACACGAGGCCCGATGTATCCCACAACACTGATCACACGTGTTCTTTTAAGGTACCCCAACCCACTCAATTCTTTCTCTCTCTGCTCCCAACTTTAAGGCTTAATGAGACAATACCCTATAGGGTGGTATTGCCTAAGAGTCTTGGTACCCCCTTCGAACATAAGAAACTCCTTTTCATTTCTTCCATCTGTACTGCAAGTGATTGGGGCAACCTTGTTGTGTGTGCCGTTAGAAAGGAAGGATTTAATAAACAAAGGCATTACCACTTATAGCCTACAAGATAGGCAACCATGTGTGTGTTTGTGCCATTAGAAAGAAAGAGTATGATAATAAAACAATGACACTACTGTACTACCAAGCGATGTGACGTTAGAAAGGAAAAATAACATATACAATGTCACTACAAGGATTCTAGGCATCTGTGCGTGTGTACCGTTAGAAAGAATGAATAAAATAAACATTGACACTACGGGGATCAATACACGAGATCTTACCTGTGTGTATGTGTCACGCGACTCGTCTCACTTGATTGGCAGGAGAGAGAGAGAGAGAGAGAGAGAGAGAGAGAGAGAGAGAGAGAGAGAGAGAGAGAGAGAGAATTAATATATCTTTGGGAGTTATAAGCAAATTTTCATACATGTGATTTTGATTATAAATATTACAGTATTTTTTTTTTCTCCTGTCACACCTCTCACCTCCCAGGACTTTACGACACACACACACAGAAAAGCAGGCAGGCATACAGAAAGACAGACAGATACACATACACACAAGCAGAGGAGCAGGCAAGCAGAAAAGCAGGCAGGCAGGCAGGCAGACAGACCTTCATCTTTATACCACAGACCACGACGGTTCAAGGGTGGGTCATGCAAGGCTGAATCTGGATTATTTCACTTTATTATTATTTTATCAGCCACGTGTATGAAGCAAAGTGATGGTGATGGTGATGGGGATAGTGGTGATGGGCGTAATGGTGTTGGTGGTGATGAGTGTAATGATGATGATGGTGATAGTGGTGATGGGCGTAATGGTGTTGGAGGTGATGGGCGTAATGGTGTTGGTGGTGATGAGTGTAATGATGGTGATGGTGATAGTGGTGATGGGCGTAATGGTGTTGGAGGTGATGGGCGTAATGGTGTTGGTGGTGATGAGTGTAATGATGGTGATGGTGATAGTGGTGATGGGCGTAATGGTGTTGGTGGTGATGGGCGTAATGGTGTTGGTGGTGATGGGCGTAATGGTGTTGGTGGTGATGAGTGTAATGATGGTGATGGTGATAGTGGTGATGGGTGTAATGGTGTTGGTGGTGATGGGCGTAATGGTGTTGGTGGTGATGAGTGTAATGATGGTGATGGTGATAGTGGTGATGGGCGTAATGGTGATAGTGGTGATGGGCGTAATGGTGTTGGTGGTGATGGGTGTAATGGTAGTGGTGATGGTACGTGATCCTCTTTTACACTATCAACAAACACCATGCATCCTAGGGAGTAGTTAGGTAATTCATTTGATTGATTGATAGATAGATAGATAAATGAATGCATAGATAGATGAACAGATACAATCAGTAGATAGAAATAGGTAAATATACAGATAGATAGATAGATAGATAGTCTTATTCCTTTAAACTTATAAAAAATATCATACTACCTTGGTATACTATTCGGGGATTTGTGTTATTATTTGGATAGTTTAGACGAGGATCTATATAGCTGCAACCCTCGAACTGCTGAACCACAAAAAATAGTTATACCTCTTTCGGGGAATACTCTCTCGACAGAAAATTAAAACTATGGCTACACACACAGACACACATATTCAATCAAAACTAAAGATGTATATGGAGAAGCCAAATTTAGTGGGAAATTTTATATTGTAAGCATCATTTAAAAAAAATATTATAGCGGCCGAGAGTAGAATTGTTTGTTTACATTTTAAGAGCCACTCGGAACGACGATATCCGATGCGCCTTTCCAACGGTACATTAATGGTCCTACCGTTTGGGTTAGAGTATGCTTAAAGTTAATTAAAGCCTTTTCGGACTAACACACACTCACATTCTATAGTGTGTGGTGTGTGTATTCTATCTTAAAACTACATACATAAAACTACGACTATTTACTATATTCTCTCCCGTATAGAAAACAATCTCTCTCTTTCTCTTTCTCTCTCTATCTCTCTCTCTCTCTCTCTCTCTCTCAGTACAGCAGGACACGAGTGAGGGGAGGGAAGGGGAGGGGGAATGGCCAAGTCAACTTTACCACACATAAGAGTAATGACCGTACAGTGTACATTCCTCTCTCACCCGGACACTGACTCAGGAAATGCCCTTCTTACGATGTTCATGAGAGAGAGAGAGAGAGAGAGAGAGAGAGAGAGAGAGAGAGAGAGAGAGAGAGAGAGAGGTGGGGGGGGGGATGAAAGGAGGGAAGGAGATAGAAAGAGAAAGAGAGAGAGACACATACACTCTCTCTTTCACCACACAGACACACACTCTCTGTCACACACATTATAGTCTCTCTCTCTCTCTCCTCCATGACCCCAGCAGCAGGCAACAAGTCCCCTTCCTTGAGCCCTGTTAGCGAGGCGTCTTCCCGGAAGGTGCATTAAATTATACCCCTTTATATTGCCCATCCTAGTCCTCTCACTCACTCCTAGCTGCTACTCCCTGCATTCCTTCTGCTACTCCCTGCATAACTTCTTTCTTTTTTACTTTTGCTACTCCCTGCATTCCTCCTTTCTTTCATTCTTTAATTTTTTTTTACTCTTGCTACTCCATCAAATTCCTTAGAATTGATTTCCAACAATAAACTCTTCAATTCAGTTCAATTCAGTACGTTTCTTCCAATTTCTCTATAATGCTTCTTTCCACTCTTCTTTTCTGCTTCCTTTCCTCCTTTCTAGTCTGCTCCTCATCCTCTCTTTCTCTCTATCTCTCATACATATGAACTGAAGAAATAATAATAATAATAATAATAATAATAATAATAATGAATAGGTCCGGTTCTCTGGCGTACTTTGCAAACTGAAAAAATTAAACTATATTTAGTGGAGGCCAGTAGTAGTAGTAGTAGTAGTAGTAGTAGTAGTAGTAGTGTGTGTGTGTGGCGGAAACTGTAGATTATTAGTTGAGTGGGTGAGAGCAAGGAGTGAGAGCAGGCAGGCAAAGAGAGAGAGAGAGAGAGAGAGAGAGAGAGAGAGAGAGAGAGAGAGAGAGAGAGAGAGAGAGAGAGAGAATTTTAATTGTTTGCAGGCATGGAAGACGGCACGTAGACAAACAGACAGACAGGTAACGAGGGAAAAGGCAGACAACGAGAAAAAGATAGACAGGGAACAGAGGCAGACAATAGAAAGAAAGCAGACTGAACAGCTGACAACGAGAGAAAAAGGCAGACAGACAAAAAGGCAAGAAGGCAGACAGTCAGGCAGGCAGGCATGCAGGCGTGAAGCAGACAGACAAGAATGTACAGTCACGATCAAAAGTTCCGCACCAGGTGTAGATACGAGTTTGTAAAGTGGAAGAAAAACTCAAGGAAGTATTTAGGAGTTAGACAAAGAGGAGGGACAGCAAACACGAAGGAAAAATATGGATAATAGACACATAATTATAGAGTGGAAATAAAGTGACTGAATCGAATCCTAAGGGACGCCCAAATATCCTTAAAGTATTTCCCAACTGGGTCATTAGGTGAATGAAAGTGAGTCATTTGAGTGATTATTATGAACCAGCAGTATTACCGAGACCAACAACAGCTATTATTGCACATCATTTTTAGAGATATTTTCATTCATTCATTCCAATGTGCATGTTGCAGGGCTATTGCAGGGGCGTGACTGTACAGCAGATAGACAATCATTACGTAATGCAGGTAAGTAGCCTACTATACACGTTGTAGTGATATACAAATGAGAATAAGCAGAGTGGCAGAAAAAGAAGCAAGGAAAAACAGAAAGTGAGATAGGGGCAGACAAAAAGCTATTACAAGGACATAAACATGCAAGCGGAGAGAGAGAGAGAGAGAGAGAGAGAGAGAGAGTTTGGTTAGATATCTAATATGAAGGC
The DNA here is from genome assembly GCA_033782935.1 of Petrolisthes cinctipes. Taxonomy (NCBI): domain Eukaryota; kingdom Metazoa; phylum Arthropoda; class Malacostraca; order Decapoda; family Porcellanidae; genus Petrolisthes; species Petrolisthes cinctipes. Next base: position 43,873 of record JAWQEG010004229.1, read on the forward strand.
AAGCAAGCAGGAAGGGTAGGTGCAAGGGGTCAGACAGGCCGATGACTAAGCCAGTACGTAAGTAGGTACAGTATACAGGTAGGTAGACAGGCAAGCAGGAAGGGCAGCAGGCAGACGGGCATGCACTTTAGCCTTGGGAATGCCTGCCAATTAACCACTGTTGCCATACAAGCCTCCCCCAACTCCCTACTCTACCTATACCACTGTTGCCATATAAGTTTCCTCCGATTCCCTACTCTACCTACCAACATCTTTAATTTCCTTTACCCGAGCCGTTCCCTTTCAAATCTTCCTTCAGCTCCTTTCCTTCTGTTTCCTTCGTGCTTGTTGTCCCTCCTCTGTCTATCTTCTTCTCCATCGTGCTACATGCAAGAGTACTTACAGGCATAGGGCATAGTTTCCTTTGTAAAATTTCCTTCCTTCGTGCTTGTTGTCCTCCTTTCTCTCCATTCCCATTTCCCTTTTGCTACAGGGTCTTCCAGGCCAAGTGCGGTCTTCTTTCTCTCCTTTCATTTCACCACCATCGAAGGAATGGGAGTTATTCATCTGTCTGCCAATTACAAGGAGAAACTGGAGATACTCTCTTTTGTTGGTAAATTGGCGGGTTAAAGATTCCTCCAAACTATGCCAAAAACAACAAACTATAATGAGTACGAGTATATAGTGAGTTGCTATGTGTATGGAAATTTTTTTTTTTTTTTTTTTACCTCAACTGCATGTTCCAATAAACGGGCCGGGTTGTGTGTTGGTGTTTGTGGAACCTATTATATAGGTTGTGGTATGCATCTTTATGGTGCCTACAGCTATAGGGAACCTGTGAGAGAGAAAGAGAGAGCGGTCATAGGCTAGCTGCTTGACATCTGCCGGCCACCTGGGGTAGCCCTCGGGGTTCTTGCAAGGATGGTAGTCCTCTCATGTCCTCCGACGCTATACCCAAGCTGCTGCACCTTTTCTAAAACGTTCCTCAGTCAATATAAGAACTAATCCGAGTAGTTTAATTAAACAGGAAACACAGTAGAATGAGTAGATCACTGACAAAACACACTTGATCAATGGCACACATGATCAACCGATCTGGGAAATTGTCTAACTGAAGTTCTGCTGGGAATTATCTGTTTGGGAAGAGTTCACAGGTTAATTTTTTGTTTAATCTTCATAATTTTGTGGTAAATAATAGAACAAAAATTAGGTGTTCAAAGGTGAAGACTTTGGAAGGCTGAGCGGAGTTGAAAGTCGTCGCTGGTGATTAAAGTCACTACAGGAATATTTTCCTTTTAATCATTAGGTTATGTTTATTTATTGGAAGAAATTACAATTTGATTCTTCTTCTTTCTTTCATTGATTAGTTTGGTGATGCTATCTGATATGGTCTAGGGGGAGTTAGGTTCGGACATTTTCCAAAATCTGGGGCATAAGAACTGAAGTTGACCACCAGGCCAAAAAGCTTTCCAAAATCAGGGTCAAGAAAAATGTCTGAAAATTTAGAAGACTCCCTTCGCTCGCGAAAACGGCCCGGGACCAAAACAACGAATGACAATTAGTGTTATTACAGAAGTACAGCTGGTACTGTGTTTTTGGCTAGCACCGGTCACTTTATGATAGTTTACACCGGTTATATCCCGGTAGTTTGCCCAGATTAGGTCCCAGTAGTTTGCTGTGGTCAAGGTTAGGTCAGGTCAGACTAATTTCCAAATTATGTTTGTAAAACGGGGTATCTCCGAGAGAAATACCATAGATGAAAAGTGTCTTAGAATGGTCCAAAATAGTGGGTAATGATACTAAAATATACAATATAGTGAACTCAGTACTTCTGTAAATTTACCGGAAATCTAAATGAACCAGATGGATTTGTTCTTCAGAATAACAAAGAGAATAACTTACTAACTTGCTATGGTGATGTATTTCCTTTCTGAATTTTAAAGTTTTCTTTGTGTTTCCTCCAGTAATTATTAAGGTCATATTTCTCATTTGGAAAAGTTCTGTGCAGACTCGTTCGTATTATCGTAAACTACAGAAAATAATGCCACCTCCGTACCCTTTTAGTATCAAGTAAATTATTCTACAGCAAATGCATGTGAACTACAATAAATACAGTCATAACACAGTCACTAAAACCCCCCACATACATAGTTGAAATACCCCTGCTGGCTGTTGTACAGTCTATGGTCATATAAATAAATGTGAATTAGGGTAATATTATACAATCACTACAACCACTAAAATATAGAGTAGGCTATCTATTCCTTCTTGCACAGATGAATCACCCCTTGTACAGTCTATAGTCATAATTATAAATTTGAACTAGATTAATATTATACAACCACTAAGATATAATTATAATATAGTTCCTCCTTGTACAGTTGAATCCCCCCTGTACAGTCAATGTGAACTAACTTAGGGTAATATTATACAATCACTACAACAACCACTAACAATATTATATAATAGTATAGTTCCTCCTTGCACAGTTTTCTACAACAATTTAAGCACGAGTGTTGCAGGAGGCGATCATACAATAAAGGCCACGGACAGTAAACGCCTTGGTGGTGGTGAAAGGAAGGAAGGAAGGGCCCCCTTGTTGTCATTTACTTTCATTTCTTTATTTTTCTCCCAAAGTTTACCAAGATAGGTGTCAAAATGTCGGCTCGTCGCGCCACCCACGCTGGCAGCTGGTACACGGACTCTGGTGGGTGATAGTGGTGGTGATAGTGGTAGTAGTGGTGATAGTGGTGGAAATGGTTATGGTGGTGGTGGTGGTGGTAGTTAGTGGTGATAGAAGGGGTGGTGAGGGGGGGGGAGGTTGGAATAGTTGTGGGTGATGGTGGTGGTAATGGTGGTGATAATGTGGTAGTGGTAGTGGTGGTGGTGGTGATAGTTCTGATGGTGGTAATGGTGGTAGAGGTGGTGGAAATGGTGGTGGTAGTTTGTTAGTTAGTGGTGATAGAAGGGTTGGGGGGTTGGAATAGTTGTGGGAGTAGTGGTGGTGGTGGTGGTGGTGGTGATAGTTCTGATGGTGGTAATGATTGTAGTGGTGGAAATGGTGGTAGTTAATTTGTGGTGATAGAAAGGGAGGTGGGGGGGTTGGGAGGTTGGAATAGTTTTGGGAGTGGTGGTGGTGATAGTTCGTGCTGGTGGTAATGGTGGTAGTATCAACAGTTGTGGGTGATGGTGGTGGAAATGTTGAATAAATTGGTGGTGATGGTGGAAATGGTGGTGGCAATAGCAGGAGTGGTTATGGTGATGGTGGTAGTCAATAAAATGGTGGTAGTAGTGGTGGTGGCAGTAGTATAAATAGTGGTAGTAGTGGTTAATTGTTGTTGTTGTGGTAGTCAGCCTGGTTCAACCTTTATAATTTTGTACCCATCAGGTCACATCAGGTCACTGGACTGGCTGCTGGAGACCTGGTGACCTCTTACCCTCACACTGGGTCAAGGAACATATACAAATAATATGACCTCCTTTTGTGTGTGTTTGAACCTCATCAGGAAGAAGTAAGGTCATCCAGCTGTTATGAAAGACACCTCACCCACAAATGTCCCCAAATGACCCCCAGAAAAAAACAAACGGGGTCACTGTATTCATGCCCTGACCTCTGACTTGTTATTTAGATATGGCCTAAGGTATCCACGGTGGAGTAAAAATAGGTGGTGATATTATTATGCCACTTTCCTTTGTTATTATGGCACTTTCCTTTGTTATTATGTCACTTTCCTTTGTCTTCTTATTAACCTGAAAACAATGTTGCAGGTGACTTCTGTTTGATTTGGTCTATTGCTTCCTTGTGTTTTACTTTACTTGTTCTTGATATAATATTGAATGTTAAAACTAACCACAGAAATATACTCATATCCAAAATTCCATGCATACTCTTCTATACAATACTAAGCTATAGATCGTACAATATACCCCATACAATGCTTTTGACTTTTCTCACATATGACTACAATTTCTTAGAGTTGTACTGATTTTCTGACATTTTGTTGTCCTTCTCCCTTCCCCCTGGTGCAGCCACAGACCTGGGGCGTCAGCTGGAGGGGTGGCTGGGACAGGCGGACCTCTCCCACGGACCAGCGCGGGCCATCATCGCTCCGTAAGTCTGCCGCCCATACTTCCTGCGGTACAGACATTATCGAGAGTGCTGTTCTTTTTATATTATATTTAAGGCAAAAAATCGCCAGCTCCATTTTAAAATTATCACATCATATACATACAGTACTTTGAGTAGATTCTGCGGTTTATAGTGGTAGATATTTGTTTAGGTGTGTAAACATTTAGTGTAAATTGTCTTTGTTTACATTATATACATACTGTATGTTGAAGTGAATAAGAAATACTTTAAGGGAGGTGAAATGTTTTTTGCCAATCTTAAAAAATTTTGTAATACTGTACTCTGATTGTTCTATAGATATAATTGGGAGTGATTGAACAGGTCGTCATCATCATTCTGTGGGTTAAGGGATGAGGATAGCTTGTACTGTGGCTCTTTAGACTATAAATACTGTAGAGCCACGTTTAATTCATAATGTACTCTTCGTTAAATATAAGAGCCAGATAAAAGTGATGATAGTAACAAAACATGAGATTAATTGTTATTGTTTTGTTTACAGCCATGCGGGGTACCAGTATAGCGGGGCAGTTGGAGCCTATGCCTACAGACAAGTTTCCCCTGTGGTGGTGTGAGTATTGGTGTATCAAGAGGACAGATATGCTTAGAGATGATCATTCTGATGGTATACGTGCAATGCAATGTATACGTGCATTCTGATGGTATACTCAGTTACTGTAACTATGTTGTACCTCCGTTTTTTTGTAATTATTTGGGTTAAAGGTTCAACAGCCAAAGTTCTGAGTTTAAATGCCCCCCCAGGAAACGTGTGTTTATCCTTGGGCCATCACACCACGTGAGGTTATCTGGGTGTGCGCTCTCCTCCCTCACCAAGTACCGCACTCCACTCTATGACCTCATTGTGGACCAGCAGGGTGAGGGCCTTGGCTGTGTGTTTATATATATTGTGTATTTTGGCCGTACAGCTTCGGATCTCATGCTTTCGGTAGCGTAATTTAAGGGAATAATTTGTTTTTGTAGATTGGAAGGCTACTGATTTCTGCAAATTATATATTATGTACAGTATTAATTTTGAAACCCATAACCAAAGTGTATATTTTTGCAGTATACAACGAGTTGTATCAGACGGGCCACTTTGAGACTATGAGTGTGTCTGCGGACGAGGACGAACACAGCATCGAAATGCATCTCCCTTATGTGGCCAAGGTTATGGAGGAGTGAGTATGTTTCTCATTTTTTTTTTTTTTTTGTGGCTTCTCCAATGCCTTGTTTTGGTGCTGATAAAGTAATTGCATCCACCACTTCATTTTACACATACTGTACTGTAGTCCCTCACTGAGGACCACCAAATGTTCTCCAAGCTTCTGTTTTTTCATTACCAAACAGACTTGAATGATCTACTGTGCTTTGCTGAATATGTTCGCATAATGTTGAGGGCCTGCTGGTATATACAATATAAAAATTACTGACTCGGTTGTGTGTGGTGGTGGTGTTGCAGCTTTCGAGATCACTTCACGATTGTACCCATCCTGGTGGGGTCCCTCACGCCGGAACGGGAGGTTCTCTACGGCCGCCTCTTGGCTCCTTACCTTGCCGACCCACAGGTTAGATGTTGTTTCACTGAAACGTATAATCATTATCACTGTAAAAATTTTAATTACAGTATTATAATCATCTGTGATTGTTATCATTATCATTGTTATAGCACTGTAAAAGTTTCAGTCATCGTCATCTGCCATTGTTTTTTATAATTATCCTTATCAAACTTAATATTAAACACAACAGTATTTGTTTCTTCTAGCATTCCCCATTTCTTTTCAACCCCATCTTCCAAACTTATTTATGACCTTGTCTAACTTTCCACTCTTCTCTGAGCCTCTATGTGACCTCATCTGACTTTCCACCCTCCCTGACCTTTTTTTGTGACCTCATTAAGCATTCCATTCTTCTCTGAGCTTGTTCTGTGACCATACCTGAAATAATGTCTCACTCTGACCTTGTGTTGCAACCTCGTCTAACATTCCGTCCCTCTCCAGAGTCTGTTTGTGATATCATCTGACTTCTGCCACTGGGGTCAGCGGTTCCGGTATACATACTATGACCGTTCAGTGGGTGAGATCTGGCAGTCGATACAGAAGCTGGACAAGCAGGGGATGAACCTGATTGAGACGCTAAACCCCAGTGCCTTCACAGAGTACCTGAAGAAATATGGCAACACCATCTGTGGTAGACACCCCATTGCGGTCTTGCTCAATGTCAGTATATACATTTCTGTTTTGAATTCAAAATATAGAGTGTTATTGTTGGCAAAGGTTATCCACTGGGCTTGCTGTATCCTGTAGTTACTGACATTCCTCCTTGATTCCTGTGGTTACTGATATATGTTCCCCCTGGTGTCCGTCTTTGCAGGCGGTGGCGACACTACAGAACCCCAGCAATGGCCACCGGATGCTGCTCAAGTTCCTGCAGTACGCCCAGTCCTCTCGCTGCTACACCTCTTCCGACTCTTCCGTCTCCTACGCTGCTGCCTCCCTTATATTTGAGTGAGCCTCTAGGGTTGCTTGCTCTGTTGTTCTGTCCTCCTTTCCTTGCCCCACTCCACCCCGTCCTGCCCTGGCCCTGCCACCTCCCCTCTTGCCCTTAGCTGCTCTCACATCTCCAGCAGTGCTTGGGGTATGGTGGGGTGGCTCACTTGGGGAGGAGGAGGAGGATGAGGGGTGGAGAGTAGGGGATCAGTCGTCAAGGTGATGATGTGGCTTTTAATCACAAACCAGATTCAGGAAGAAACAGACAGACAGACAGATGAGGAGTCAAGGTGATATCTAGTGACTGAATGGATTTTTTTTTTTTTTTTTTCATTTATTAATTAACTATAGGAAGGAACAGATGGGATAGTCGAGGCAGTGTTCTTCTAGTATTGGATGACTATTTTAAGAGTTTGTACAGTTGTGCATACATATTCAGAGTACAGTACATTCATTGTTGTCAGTCCCGTGTCTGTTCATAGTTTAAAGTTTCACAGTATTCCTCTCCCCAGTATGTTTGATACAACTTCCACCTTACACCCCAGCCTGGTCTCCACTCCCTCCCTTCCCAGCATGTGCTTTGATACTGTGAAACTCTGAACTCTAGGCAAACACCAGACTGACAATGCTGAATGAACTGTGAATTTGTATGTGCAACTGTACAATATCAAATCACATTTAGACAGATGGGGATCAAAGGAGATGGATGGATGCTCTAGAATCATTTATATATATATTTTTTCATCATTCAATTTGCTGCATGAAGGAAAAGATGAACACAACCCAATATACACACACCTGGGAGGTGTTCTGACATCACCTTGGCTGTGCAGGAAATCATCTGGGTGGAAGAAAGACCGGCAAAGTTGCAATTTCTTTCTGTGGCCATTGTGCGCATATGGCATTTGAAGTTCGTTACAGGGTTGTTGGAGTATGACACCAGCAAACATTACCGCTGCAGGCTTGATTGTTGTTTATGCCAATCTCGTCTCCCCATCACGAAGAGAAGAGGTAGAGTCACTGGCCATAATTCTAAGCCCATTCAGAACAGACAGTGTAAAGTTGTCACATGGGATCCCTTTTGTCGGATTATTGGTTTGGACTATATGCAAACAAACTCGGAGTGTTTGTGAGTAAAAGGTTGACACAGTATGAATGTCATTGCCAAAATAAGGGATACTGTGCATTACCTGAATCTTCACCTGTTCTGAGTGAGCTTGGAGCTGTGGCACATGGCTATACAGTCAAATCCAGGAGTACTGTACTGTTCCCTTCAACTCTCACTTTACTGGCTCCTGTAGTAACGAACAACATTAATTAATGCAACTTGTATAGAGCGAGGAAGAGAAAGAGAACCTTATAGAGAAAATTGTAGAGATTATGTTGATTGGTTAAAAATTCCCAGGCATCTTTCATTTTTACTTTGTTCATTAGCTTTAAATTTAACAAAAAGATAAACACATGCACATTAATGAGACTACATTAGTGAAGAGTGATGAAGGAAGCAGTACACCTGGACCTGACTCAATATTACTGTACATTGTAAATATTGTAAAATCACAGGCTTGAATGTTTTTTCATTAACTGTGCCTGGAGTGAAATGTTTGCCTTAAAATGATCTGTGTTTTGAATGGGGGGTCATCTCGTCTCATTTGGCGTTAAAAAATTCTGGAGTATGTCTATGATATATGCTTGCCTTAATAAGTTTGTTTTTAATCTTTTCTGAATTGGAGTGGATTAAATGCAGAACAAAAAGTGAGGAGATGAATGTTGCCCTGGACTTTGGCTTGGCTTACTGAGAAAACAACATTGTTATGAAAGAAATATACAGGCTCTAAAAAAAGATAATAATTCCCACCCCATCTGATGTGCCAACATGCTTACAGATATCCCCATGACCAAGCCAGGCAACAAGCACATAACCAAGAGAGCCAAAAACGAAAAGAAAAATACAAATAATATACTGTAATAATAACACACACTAGATACAATCCCATACTTAACGTATATCGTACTGGCAACACCAATCAGTCTTGTCGTGTGAAGGAAAATATATTGAGGTTTTGAAGTGATCATCCATACACTATCCACTTTATTGTATATTATCCTTTGGCCAGAACCCATTCATTGCCCATGTTTACCTACTCATATATCACTAATGATGATTTGTATTGCTAGACTGGTGTGTGAAGGCAATAATTATAATACAATGATGACGACTTGTATTGTGAGACAGATGTATGAAGGACCATTTACTGGTTAAGGAAGTCTTAATTAAACATTTTCTTGACCTATTTATCGCTAGAAGTGGTGAAGAACGTAACACCCCAAACAAACATGTCGCTACCTTAGTGTTGGACCCCAGTGATGCCCCAGACTGTGCCAGCTTGTACTCCCATACTTCGTTTGTTTTATATTATGAGAAGGGGACCTGTTTATTATTATTATTATTATTATTATTTATTTTTTTTCATAGTTATGAGGCGTTGGTAGCCCTGCATATCAACATCAACAGATTATATATATATGGTATACCTCCCATTGAGTCACATTGTAATTAAGTTATCAGTGAAGATACAAAGTAAAAGTATACACAGCTGCTACAAACAATAATACGCTTACAAAGATGATGTGACATGGTATGAAATATACGGTAATTATCGGCTGTGCTGGCATACACAATTCTTATTAACAATAATTCTTGAGTGATGATTAACTGGAAAACCTTGTGTTTCATGTGAATTCCTGTCTCTGTGAAGGAATGAATTTTTGTTTTTAAAGGGTGAATACTCCTGTCTGTGTAAAGGAATAATTTTAATGTTTACAGAAAATTTGTGTATGTCAAGAATTCAGTTTGAATTTACAGATGATTCTCAGCTGTATAAAGGAATTAGTTTGTGTTTACAGGAAAAATTTCCATCTTAAAGAAGGAGTAATTGTTGTTTACAGAAAATTCTTATCTGATTTATAGAAGTCAATTTATGTTTACAGAAAATCTGTATGTTTTTAAAAACCATTGTATGTTTACAGAATAATTTCTATTTCTGTAAAGGAATCAGTTTGTATTAACTGAATATAATCTGATTTCTGTAAAGAAATAGGTTTGTTTACAGAAAAATTTCTGTCAGTAAAAAGGAATAACTTTAAGTTTACAAAAAAAATATATTATGTATAAATGAATCAGTTCATATTTAGAGGTAAATTGCCACTGTTGGTGTAATGGACTGGGTTATAAATCTACAAGTACAAACCTTCATGGCATGCTACAGTTTACAGTATATCCTAAGTCTTAATCCCATCACTAAATTCTTTCCCTTATGAGTGAACTAATGGAGGGAAGGGATGGGGGGGGAGCTGTAAAATATCACATATATAATTGGTCTTTACATAATTCCACCATCATTACTTTATATTCCTCTCTAGTTCAAACACTTCCTATTATATATACGTATCCCATCTTTTTTTTCTGTGATTACAGCCTTATGAGGACCCAGTAGGCTATAGGCATTTTTTTTTCTTCTCTCTAAACTCTGTCAAGAAATAAACTTCCAATAATTCTGGGTAGTGTCCTTTGTGGCACAGTTTGGAGGATCGGCAGTAATTATTTAGAAAAAATTTTCCATGGGTTTCTCTGTCTCCCCTCACCCGACCAGTCACTTAAAACTCCATAATTTTATTTTACCTGGTGAAATTGTCCTGGTTTCCTCATTTTATTTTTTATTTTTTCCAGTAAATGTAATGTAATTAAAAAAAAAAATTACACAACTAGGTACAGTACATACTGATACCTGTAAACACCGGAATGTCCGCAAAAGTGTATCTAAGTTATACAGTATTATGTTACTTCGAAGGGAATTAGTTCATTTTCACCAGGATAAGAAGCAAATGCACCATATTGGGAGTGTGACTCTAACCTGCCTATTATCCCTAAACATATTACTATACTACATCACATCCATAAAGTGTAAAGTTGTGAGTCGTACTTCTGAACCCAAACCCACACAGGACAGGCGATGGGAGATTGATTTTTCGTACAGTGACTTGTGGATGAAGGGAAAATGACGTGTGGCAACTCTTTCATCCAATAACTTGTGGATGAATACTATGATTAATGGGGGAACCTCTTGTTGGCAAACTGGAGGGCTAATCATTTTTCCAGACTGCCAGAAAACAATCAACCTCAGTGTAACTGATAGGGGATTTATTTTGTATGTGGCATAGTTGGAGGAATCAGTAGCCCTCCAATATACAGTCAATCAAGCTCATATCTCCTTAACCTCATCGAAATCATTATGGGTGGGTTGAGAATTATGGCTCACAGCTGTACTCATAATCATCATATTTATTATCAACTAACAAACCTTGCAAACTAACCTACAGTAGTGTAATATTTCTTTTTCCATTATGTATTGAGTATGATTCAACCTTATATCCAAACAGTATGTAGGACTTGTTTTGAAATCTATCTGTCAATAGTGTCAGAGCTATAGATAGGACCATATGTGATAGATGAACCAGGTGATAATAACTGGTAATGTTTGTTATTGTGGAGAAAGTAACGGCAAAGGCAAAATTTTCCACTCATGAAGAAAAATTACATTATTGTCAATACACAAGCCTCTTGCTGGAAGGAGGGAAGGAAGGTGATAAGATAAAGGGAATTCAGTACAGAGGACAATAGGTCATTCCAAAATTTAGCATATAAAATAAAGACATGGCACACTAAAGCAGTTTTGTTGTTTTGGCAAAAAATGTACCAGCTTCCTTATTTATTTCATTATATCCTGGCTTTTTCAGTCAATGTAATCTAAGGTCATATTACTTAGCAGGTGGTCAATGCATTATTTCCATGATAACAATACACCAGCCCCTGTCATCACCTGGCTTTTCTATCTATCACTCATGGATCCAGACTGGACATGATTTATCATTACGGACCTCTCTCACTGTTTATTACTTTCACAGGTGAGGACACAACGGTCTTTGTGTCTTTTGTCCTCGCCTTCTGCAGTATATAAAAATAACCCGTTCATTCGGCTTAGTCATTAAAGTGCCAAGCGTATGATCAAAAGTTTGTTTATGCCATTGGATACTGGAGGAATCTTCTCAATCTAACCTGGAAAATTGGATCCGTACAGTTAAGAATGTGCTTAGTTTTATGTTTTATATTTCGGAAGACACGGAGTTGACTGTTCAGGGAGCAGTTGAGTGAATGATGTGCAATTAAGCATAAGGCAAGTCTGTCATTAATGAAGTGTAACATACAAACAGTAGGCCCTTGATATTATACTAACACATATTATAGCACTTGTCATTTAACTCATCCCCAGTAGATCACTTAGTTTGTATGGTAATGAAAAAGAAAAGCCTAATGAAACATTTGGTGAAATACAATGAGGGACTGAGTGTAAAATGTAATGGTGGACACAAGTATCAGTTAGTGTTATATCAAGTGTTTGCTGTTACTGTATTAGGGGATCTGTTTCAAGGCACAATTTGGAGGAATCAATAGCCCTCCAATTTACCATCAAGAGAGTGTCTCCTTTATAATTGCCAGAGGGATTTTAGTAATGAAATGCTGTGCACACTTTGTACAGGGTGCCCAAAAAGGAAATAAGCAGTTTGTTTTTTTACCCCCCCCCCCCAGTTAATGCTTAGTAAGAAATAATTTACTTATTTACCTTGTAAGTATAAATACTGTACTGCACCTATAATAATATTTTGTATCTCATTATCTCACAATCATAAAATTTAAATTAATCAGTGATCCAAAGATTAACTGTGTGTACATGTATTAAATAAAATCTTATAGTGCTTTGAAACTTTGACACAGATTATATTTTGGGTCACCCTGTACAGTGTTTACATAAATGTCGTACATCCCATTTTGCATTGTAGATACGACCGTCATACTTCATAGGTATTTTTATATGAGCGCTGCCTCACTGTGCTGAAATGTCTCTTTGTTTACATGCTGAATAGGCATAGGAATTGTAGCACCAAGGATTTTTTGTTTGTGTAATACTGTACCATGTGGTAAAAAGTTGAGTTGAGAGTGAGGAACCTGTGTTTGTTTAACATACCAGGTGGTGAATATTTTAGCAAAGATGGAAAGATTTAATATCTGTGATTGTGTAACACTGTTCAGTGCTACTCTTGTTGCAACTGTATGTTTATGGTTGAAAGGTTGGACTGTGTTAGAGAATTGTCATCAGTGAGGCAATTCGAAAGCCAAATATACTTACACACACACACACACACACACACATACAGTAAATGGGAGAATTTGAGTCTCAAATAATACATACATATATTCTTACATCCATAACTTCAGTTCAGTTACAAAATAAATAACACACACACACACACACACACACACACACACACACACACACACACGAGCACTGGGTGTGAGGCTGATAATGTGATATGGTACCAAGTTGTGTGAGGCCGGAAAGCATTGTACTGTACTGCACGTGTGGTCAGAGGCATCATGTTTATATTTTATAAGTTGCACACATACCTTAGTTAATATACTTATTTTGCAGTTGTTCCTTCTTTCTTTTCCACCCTACCACCTACTGTACTGTACACTGGCGGTCAATAGTTCTGTTTTGATCATAGGCAAAATTTGATACAGTATTTCAATATTGCTAAAAAAATAATAAACAATAAAAATAAATAAATAAGTAAGATATATTTATAAAGTACCAGACCATAGAGGTCATTTGGTATGTTACCATAAATTGGACAAATAAAAGTAGACAAGCATCATTAAGTAAACAAGATCATAATAAATGAATGACAACACATAGCTTTACACAGCAGGCATTGGTAACACCAACAACAGGGGTCAAGTTGTGACTCTACAATGTAGTCTCTTCTAACCAGGTTCCGAACAACAGTTGTTTGGGGAGGCGAGGTTGATGGAGAGCAATACCTGTTGTGCCTCTGATCAAATTATATAAGGGTCAAGTTGTCGCTGTGTTACGAGAGTCCTTTAAATGGGATTGCGAGGTTGGCGGAGAGTATTACCAGTTATGCTTCGGATCAAATTGATCAAATCGAGACGGAACTTACATATGACCCCCACTGTACCTATGTTTTTGACAGTCCTAAAGAATAAGTTGGTTGGTTTATTGGCCTTGGTTAATTGTGTGACTGGTGTGTTCATGCTTTCGATGTTTTAACGTGTGTTATTATGTGTTGAAATACTTAATTTGCTCTCTCTCATCTTAGCAAGTTATTTTCTGAGAACAGTAAAGCCACCTACTTCTTAAGGTACCTTACTTATTTGGTTACTGTGAGGTTATGCAAATGTAATTATGACTTGAAAGGGTAACTGTTGGTGAGATTATTATTAGTATGATAGATTCACCTTCAGTTACTCTATGATATAGGCTTTACGAACAAGAGAGAAGCATTGACTAACTATGGTACATTTTCTTTTATCCTGTTGAAATTACATTGATTCTAGACTTAGTAATATGACTTGGGATATATGTTTTGTGTACATTACAGAATATATATGTTGCAGATAAGTTCCTAGATGTGTAATTTAACGGTGTAATTAGTCTTGGATTACATTACAATTACCATAAAAGCCAAGAAATTAAGCGAGGGAGCCAGTACATATTTGCCTTATAAAAAAAAAAAAACTAAAAAAAACACAAAATTAATGAAGTACAGCAGGTAAATAATTTGCTTTTATGGCTCAGATTTATTAGTGTCCTCTATGTTATATTTCACTCCAAACTGTTTTTATGTCCTTATGGTTCCGAACCTTTGTACTACCTAATTATTATAACCTTACACAACACATGACATGATCTTCGTGGAGGAGGGGCATAAAAGCCAGTTGGTGTCTTAGGGCGGTATGCAAGAACGTTCATGATGTTGTACCGGTACGACGACCCCATAGACAAACAACAGGGCCATCGTACCGGCACCATGCCATTATCAACACCATGAGTATTCTTGCATACCACCCTTAATCTTTATTGGGTAAGTGTGACACCCTTGTGGTCAGAGATGTACAGTTGGCGGATAAAGTGGTGTCGCCTCACTCAGCTCTTCTTAATTAAAGTATAACATAAAGGATAATCATTAAACAAATACTTTCACCATACGCAATTACACTATATTATATCCAGGGCGTAGGCTAAATGAATTAACTTATCTGGTTCTTCAGTTTACGAGCCTGTGAAGCATATATTTCCATACTGCTGTACTTCATGACTTGGCAGATGTGGCGACACGACTTTTGCCGCCGACTGTACATGAGGAAAATAAAAAAATAAATTAATACGTAAATAATGATAAACATGAGCAGGAACCGCCTCACTCAGTATCACCATAAGACAAACTGACCGTAATAAATAAATAAATAAATAAACATATCTCTAAGGTCATATTACTTTGAAGGGAATCGACGTACTATATTTTCAACGGGATAAATAAAGATAAAAAAAAAAAAAAAAAAAAAATTGCAGTGTCTGCCAAGAATACTGAAGACAGAATACTGAGGCCTCGGCATTTGATATTGAATTAGCGACATAGGGTGGTATTATTAAATTATTATTAAAGTATTCTTCGAGGAAAAGTTTAATAATATCACCCACAATCTTTCCACATTCCCAACATGTTGTTTGTTTGCCACACTGCAGGGGTTTCAATAATACAGATCTGTAAATGACGAGGATTCTTTTTTAATTACGGACCCCCGAGTTGTAGTACGAAAACTGCTGGAGGTTAGAGAGTCCTTCAAACATTGCCACCAAACACCACCTGTATTGAAGGAGCTCGTTTCGTGGCATAGTTAGGAGGAATCAGAAGCCACCAGCAGGTCTCATACACGATCACACAGGGTCCCTTAATGGCGCGTTTGTGAAGGGAGAGAAGACTAATGATGACCAAATTAGGCAAGGCAGTGGGATTGTTTTTACGACCCGCCTGACTGTTATATATTCCTTCTTACAATTCGCTTTACTTTCATTTATTTGGGGGGAGGGATCTCTCTCCTTTACACCCACTAAGATTAATTGTCAGCAGTAGTAAGGGCGGTCATTTACTCGAAGTGAAATAGGGGCCGGCTACTGATTCCTCGAACTATTTATGCATGCGAACAAAATTAGGTGCTACTAAAGCGTGAGATCTACCTCCCATTTCGACTATAGCGTGAGGTCTACCGCAGCATCGAACTATAATATAATATTGTATGTGTATATATATTTATTTAGACCTTATATTATCATTTATATATCTATATACTATTTATATTTATATTAAAGGCAGAGAGGTAAAAATAAACACGTTATCAAATACAAGACATACATTTATTTTAGCGATAAACACTTCGTATATCTTCTAGGAATGACAAGAATAGATCATTGGAATTTTTCTCATCAAGATGTGATATTAGTTCTAAGATTTCACTCAGGCTCAGGTTGCAGTGCAATTTATTGTTCATGTCTGTATAATGGAAAAATTGATTTCCTTTACGAACAGACCATGTAGTTTGACACCCCTTTTGAGGAC
>JAWQEG010004230.1:0-55000 GCA_033782935.1 Petrolisthes cinctipes
AAGTGCTGGCGTCTACCACATTAGAAGTGATGATCATTTAGAACTACTATACGACCTTAATGGGGTAGGCTATATAGTACAGTGTTGGTAAATCTGGAGCAACTGATTCCTCCACACTATTCCAAGCAACAGACCACCATTTATTTTTGTTCATCTGGTCCCGTTTCCTGGCACACTTTGGAGGAATCAAGGCACTCTAATGAGGTACCACAAGTATACTATCCTTAGAATGAGGAAATTCTATCTGTGTGATATCTTAAATTTTCTTGTCATTAGTTTTAGCTGAAGTTTTTGTTATTTGTTTTCGTGTGACGTCATAAATCTTGAGTCATTAGTCGAAACTTATATTTTCTAAGAATGGAGGCGTTTTTTTTATGATTAAATTGAAAAAGTTTGTAACCTCCAGTTATTAAATGTGCTTCCCCCAGAGTGAGAGAGAGAGAGAGAGAGAGAGAGAGAGAGAGAGAGAGAGAGAGAGAGAGAGAGAGAGAGAGAGAGAGAGAGAGAAACGGGCCTATATTATAACGAGGAGAAAAGAGGCTTAGTGTAAAAATTAGTCTATCGAAAAGTAACACCATTATTGATAAGTACATAAGACGATGCAGAAAGTATCTCAAAGATTAAGTTATTAAACACTATATTATCCTGGATACAAAAAATTGATGTGTGTAATAGAGTGAATGATCAAAATAATCAAGTAAACTATATTATCCTGGATACAAAAATTGATGTGTGTAATAGAGTGAATGATCAAAATAATCAAGTAAACTCCTATATTTCAGTTTTACATGCAGTGTGAATGTAAACAGAAACAATGGCCTCATCAGGGTGTTGACGTTGTAAGCCCCATTGAAGAAAAAAGACTGTAAAATAAGAGGATTATACAGAAAAAGTCAGAGGGGGCGGGGGGCCTGGAATGGTGTGGCCAGACAAGGGGGAATTACTGGGGGGCTTTGGTCTGTCAGAGAGAGAGAGAGAGAGAGAGAGAGAGAGAGAGAGAGAGAGAGAGAGAGAGAAATATTACAGGGGTTAGGGTGTCAAGAGAGAGAGAGAGAGAGAGAGAGAGAGGAGAGATGAGAGAGAGAGAGAGAGAGAGAGAGAGAGAGAGATTACAGGGGCTAGGGTCAAAATTCAGAATATTAACCCCTGTGTGGCATCTCGTTAGTTTGGTTATCTCGCCACTAAACTAACAGTAGGAGCCTCCAACCTCCCCCTCTCTCCCTCCATCCTCTTACTTGATTATCACCAACACACCAGCAACTCTTCCCTCCCCCACACACTTCCACTGGTCAACCCCTGCCCCTTACTCATTTCCCTCTCTCTAGCCCCCTCCCTTCACTCTAGACCCCCTTCCTCATTCCACCTCTCTCTAGCCCCCTCCCCTCATTCACAACTGCAGACCCCCTTCCCCCTCACTCTAGACCCCTTCCCTCATTCCCATCACTGCAGACCCCCTTCCTCATTCCTCTCACTGCAGACCCCCTTCCCCTCATTCCCCTCACTCTAGACCCCCTTCCTCATTCCCCTCACTGCAGACCCCCTTCCCCTCACTCTAGACCCCCTTCCTCATTCCCCTCTCTCCAACCCCCCTCCCATCACCTTTAACGATTAATTACACTAATAAACCAACCTGGGACCCTGCCCTCCCCTTACCACATGACACCCACCCCCTTACCCCCTTCCTCTGCCCCGCCCACCGCCCACCAAAAACCCGCCTAAGCCCGCCCACGAGGATTGGACGCCGCGCGCAGCTTCCCTCCTCCTCTCCGACACACCACCGCCACCACCACCACCAACACGCTCTCGTCGCTCAAGCCACCACGCAGCCACACAATCAACGAATATTCCCTCCTCTCAACGAAATTCCCACTGACAACACATGCACCACAAATTTCAGGCCTCCAGGAACCGACTGCGATGCCCGGATTTCATTTCTACCGTCGGGATGCGGAGTTGGAGGCGAGTTACGTCGACCCTTCACCCGACCCGGCCAACTCATGCTCCCGACTTCTTTTCCTTCTCCTGCCATGCGGACCGACCCTCCGGAGGATTTATCAACTTTAAGCTACGCGTGGTGAGAGTGGTCAGATCCTGCGCCAGTTTCCAGTTGCTCTCTGCATCCCGTCCAGGCAATACGAGCTCCCCCACCTGCACCGGTGATGGTCTTAAATAAACTGTTCTAGCCTACTACTACCTCACACTCACGCCCCTCGGCCCATACTCTATGCCCACGTCATACAACTCCTATGCCCACGTCATACAACTCCACTCTTCACTCACTACGACTGTCAGAACACATTCGTAGAGAGACGAAGACCATTTTCACATTAGTACCCTAGCTAGGCCTAACTTTGAACATTAATTGGATTTCTATAATTATATGAATAAACACATACAGAATTATAGGAGGAAGCATCCTTATTCAGTCCTTCAATAGAAACTCTAAACACTACTCACTGGATACTGGATAGAATAACAACCATCTCATTCCATCACAATAATAATATCACTCAACTATATGCTATCCTAGAGTCTCCAACCCATACACTGTCCAGGCCCTGGTGTAGCCAACTCTGTTTCTCTCCATTATGTAACGTGGGCCGATATCAACCTATTTTTTATCCATAATGATGTCTAATTAGCTCATTATGCAGAACATTATACAACTTGCATAATGAAACACCATATGAGGATGAATGAATAGACTAAACAGTAGTAGAAAAACCTTGTCAATAAAGAACCCTCATTAATTAAAATATGTTTATAAAGTATTAATTAATTATTTCTAGTTATAATGTACTCTACAATGACATTCAGCACTAGTATATATTATTTCATTAACTCTTTGGAATAGATCTTCTTTCAACCACTTCATCAAACAGTCAGAGGACCTTCAAACCTCTTAGGCTACAGATTTACCTATGTTTCCCCTAGAAAGATGTGACTGTTCTTGTCCAGGCAACCCCCCCCCCCCACCACCACCACTCACTCTCTTCCCCTCTAGCTCTTTCTTTCTCTCTCTCCCTCCCTCTCACTCTCTCTCTCTCTCTTGGCCACTACTGTACAACTGCTGACCACTGCTAGCCTACCTCACTGGCACCAAGGTTTTATTTGCTTTTCACTTTTAGTTTTCTCCGACACTACGGTCAAAGTTACGATGAACCGAAGTTTTATTTGCTCTCTCTCTCTCTCTCTCTCTCTCTCTCTCTCTCCAAACCAGTTAAAAAAACCTCTCCCGTTCTCTCTCTCATCCCTCGTTTTCCTTCACCGAGCAAGTCGTCAACACATGATGCAAGACTGATACAGATGCCGATAGTGAAGCATCACCCAGAGATCACTTGACTTGCACCACGTAAACATTTATCACCTCGGGGTAACATTAATACTTTATCAGATCGTTGCACTGGCTTGGACTTGTATACTCGTCTCGTTGAGCAAGTTATAATGTTTTGCAACATATATAATTTCTAATGTTATCTGTACTCATTATCTTTGCACTTATTAATGGTTTGTTACTCTTTGGTACCACTTACTTGTTCAGTCAAGAGCACTTTATGAACTCGAAAACGAAATCATCATCAAAATCACTAAGTCTAAAACTCATCACCATATAACCTTAATTTAGTGTGAGGATCAAAACTTTGTGCACATGAGGGAAATTGACTTACAAAACACACACAGAGCTGCCCTTTACTTCAGACACGCCAGCTTTATGTCAAACTCATTTCTGACAATTTGGAACACATTGCAAGGCCTCACTACATTTTATAATTTAAGACTGCATAATGGCTCACAGGGGTGGAACACACTAATCTTTCTTACACAGTGGTTGAGGACACTTGTAATTTTCTCTGACCATTATTTACTTGTGGGAGGTAACACTTCTGGAGCCTAAGGGTGAAAAACGACTAAGTTGGGACAAAATATCTAAGGGCTACTAGGCTGCTTGCAATAACTTCATGGAGGGTACGGACAGAAATCTTCAAGCTGAGACAAGCATGGAAAGGGAAAGACACCAGTAACTCAATGAAGGTGGGAAGACGAGCAGGAAAAGGATGGTAATCACACGAAATACGAGAAGAGGAAATGAAAAGATGGGAGAGGTAGAGAACTAGAGAGATAGGGTGCAGGGCAGAGGACAGGGACACACCCACAACATAAGTATAAGGAGTCAGCCAAAGGACCAAAGAGGTACAGGCAGCAGCAGTGGGAGAAAAATATAATTACTTTGATACTTTACTGCAGAATCGCGTGAGTAGCAAATAGCCATTATTATTAGTGCTAAGAGTGGTAGAGGCTTGACCCAAACCCTTCACCACACTCCTACTCCCATTACTCAAACAGGAATTGGAGAGAGGTGCAGTTGTGGACAATATAACTTCCTTCCATTCAGGGACATAGAAGTTCTTAGATATATTATTATTTCCAAAAGGTTGAAGTAATGGTGTCCCTTCAGTTGGGTTTAGTATAGCCTCAAAATTTGATAAGAGTACTACTGTCCACAACTACACATCAGCATCAGTCACCAAAAGTCCTGTCATCACTTCTCCTATGATGGTCACCACTGATTTTCATAATGTCACAAGTAGATAAAACTGATGTAATGACAACACTAATCTCAAGGTCCATAACCAAGTATAAGAGTTTGCTTGCTACGCCTTTGACACACACTTGGCATCTCAGAGTGTACCATCAGACAGGAGAGGCGACAGGACTTTTGGTGGTCAACGTCACATTGCCACATAAAAGCCCCAAAACATTACTTCTAAGCACTTAGTGGAGCCCACCTTTACCCTCGATAACCAATAGCATAAGTGAACATTACTTTAAATAAACGCTTATGACGTATAGTTGCTGTAATGACACTGCTTTCCAGTACCTAAGAGCCCATATTTGACTATGTAACAATTTTGACAGGTTTCACATCACTAACTAATGTTCACTCCCTCGGATCGAGATATGAATTCCAGGCGACCTCACGTCTAGGCCACACATATCACTCTTTACCCACTATCATTTATATGCCATCACAATACTTGACACTGTAATGTTCACGATGGTTACACTTACACCACAACACCAACAATCTTACTAAAGTGTCATAATGGTGCACATAAGTTGAAATTCACTGGTACACTGGATTTCACATTCACTTCACTGTTTTTTACCAACTTTGTGGCCACATCATCAAGTTCACTGTCACATCAATCACTAAGTTACACACAAGTTCCGAAGCAAAGTTACCAGCAAATCGAGTACTTATTAGTTCTCAGTGTATTATATACCAGATTCGACTACGGGGAAGTTATGCTCGCTTAACAGTAATAATAAGCAACACTCACTGCACGATTACTGCCAACATTATGCAAACTAATGAACTAAAAACCAACTACACTATTCTACACTTATGATGCACTAAGACGATTCGCAAAACGCATGTCACCACCACTGACTAAGCAAGTTTATTATAACAACAACAACACAGAAGGCAACTGAGAGATAACTTGTCATAGGAACTTGGGATGACAAAGTTCAAGTGAAATGTATGACTACTAAGCACACAGATTCCCAACGACTAAAACCGACTGTAGTAAGTTGTTTTACTTTCGTATTCCCAGATCTCACTTGTTACCATGATACTATACTGGTACTAAGTCATAATGTTGCTTCATCTTACTCCAAGTTGCAAGATCATGTGAAGTGGCTTTACAGCGTTTCAAAGACTGCAAACTTTAAAACATAACCAGAAAATGAGGTGAAACATTACGTTATATTACGATTCCTCTAAATCACTCGAGTCAACAACTTGATTATCATTTGCGAAACTTGTGGACTTAGTTTCTGACCACAGTTGATGCGAATGAGTTTTTCTTCACTTAGGCCTACTCCGGTACATGTTATTCTGTTGCGTTATATACGTGGAAAAAGTTGCTTACAAGAGTGATAGGCATCGTTCTATAGGTGTCAGAAGTGTTCAAGGGTCAAGAGTGACTGAACGTGAAATGTGCGTAACAGTAACTGAAGGTCTGTTTGCTGTCATCCAGTAAAGTAAAGTGTGGAGAGTGAGAACAGGCGAAAATGTTCTAAGTTTGATGCCGAATATCACAGCAATTGTTAATTGCTTAGGTTTTGCAGAAGAAAGACCACAGAGGCAGAACTACTGTGTAAGATTTCTAAGTGTGATGACTGATGAGGTCACCATCAAACGAAAGTTAAGTGGCAGGAGTAAAGATGATGACAGTGTGCAAAGAGACAGAAACTGCAAAGGACTGCAGAATGTGATGTGATATAATTCTCCTAAGTAGTGAGTGTTTGTAGTGTTGGCTGTAGGAACTCATGGTGTAGGTCTAGAGTAGTTGTACGTGAAGTGCTAAGTTCCAAAGTTAGTGATACCGAGTATTGAGGATGTAAGCGTACATCCGCACAATTTCTCAAGTCGACTAAGCATCATATTTATGGTTGGCAGCAGCTGCAGTTACACTAAAAACACATCACTCGTCTCACTACGATCCATCACCGTGTTCTGAGCCTAAGTCTACAAATTTTCACACTTTTCACCAAAGTCCAAAAAACACTCGTTCCTGCATAAGTCCCTCATTTATAGACACACTGGACTGAAAACTGACTGATGTTTGTCGAAAACTAAGCCCACACTCACTTCTCACACGAGTCGCGTATGCAAATCACGAAGTTCCCATTTCCGTGCGTAACTGTTTTCATGCGGTACTTTTTTCTAAGAATCACGTGGCTTCCTGTATTTTCTTGATTATGTGCGTCGAGTAGATGGAGTTGCTGAGGGAAAAGAAAAGTAACAAGTTTCTTCCTTACCTTGTGCTGGCGAAACTTGACTTCTCATATGGTGTGGTATTCCATGTGGGTTCGCTGCAACATGATAACACCACTCTAGAATAATTCTCACTGAAACTGTGTGCACAGCCTTCACTACTAAGGAAGGGCTCGGGGTCTAAGTCACAAAGCACCACAGACGAGCGACAAACAGAGCGGACGAGTCAGACACGCGGCACCAACAGAGGCAAAACTTTGAGTGAGTCAGTGGGGGAGCGCGCGAGCCAGGAACGTGTTGGCTCCACTCCACACCAGGCGCGTGTTGCGTTCGTACTGCCCGCCCTCTCCTCTCGCCGCCTGCGCCTCGGCCCAAACTCTCATACGTGCATACTAGTGCATACTAGTGCATTCTCGGGAATTTTTGCCGCCGCTCCGTTGTTTATCAAAGTTTTTAGTTCGGAATTTTTCTATTGTTGGTCGCGTGGACGTAGCCGTTCGCTCACATCCACACTGGGATATGAATATATCACCAACAAATGTAATGTCACTTTCGTGATGATGATATGGAGGAGCAAGAGACTAGACAAGCACACGGCACCGCGGACGTGGAGAGAGTGAGAGTGCCTGCCGCTCTCTGGCCCGCTTGACCTGGCCTGACCAATTCCACTGCGGCCGCCAATGTTTGCAGTTTTCCCACTCGGCCTCCTGCGCCAGTCCAGTCGCGCCCGCCCAATGAGAGCATTTTATCCTGGCCGCGGCCACGTCCCGGCGCTGCCTTACTTTTACGCCCCGATTCCGCATCATTACATCGAGCCAGCGCGCCTCTCCTGCCTACCCGGTATCACGGAGGCTTACTCACAGTTTTTCCTGTGTGGAGGCAATGATCTCCAGCCTCATCATGCATACTTGTTCCTTTTTCTCTATTATATCACTGTCTTTACTTGTCTCTCTGCCTAGACTTTTACAGGTGGTGGTGTGTAGCTTGAGTGTGGCTGGCTGGGTGCCGGTTACTCTTGTTTTTGTTATTGTTGGTGGTGTTGCATTTTTGCTTACCGCCGCTGCCTCTCGCGCCAGCCGACGGCACTCGCTCGCTCTCTCACCGACCCACACGCGTTACCACACCGCCGACCGCCGCCGCTGATTATGTCGCGACAGTCTACGGCATTTACACTCCAACTTTACCAGTCCAACACCTTACTCGACCCTCTCAACCCACTACCATCCCTCACATATAACTTACTCCTTCATACATTTATTATGGACATTACTGAACAAGCTCATTATGTATATTAGGAACACAGAGGAATAAAAATCATGCATAAAGTAATGAGATACAAGACATTTCATGCACGACTACTTTACATAGAGGTATTGATACTCGAGGCCTCTCATGCAACTCTCATGCACCTTTGGAGACTTGGCCTGACTCAAGCAACCAATCCTGTATCTTAGAAGTCGCTCTTTCTCCACTTCTCTGTTCCACCTCTTTTACTCTTTCCTTCTTCTACGTAAGTCTATTTCACTTCGGTTTTTCAATATACCTATCAATCTTTCAAGTTCCGGGCACCTATTCCACACGTTCCACCCACCATCTGCGTTCCACTTTCATGTTCCACCCTTTATAGTCTTCGTTCCCCTGACATACGCCCGTTCCACTACAGGATCATAACATTTCTGCCATTCACTCAAGTTATGGACACCTGTTCATCCCGTTCCACCCACAATTTGCGTTCCACCAATCTGTTCCACATCTTCGTTCCACTCCTTCGACTTCGTTCTCGGGCGTATATCACCGTTCCACACTACTTGTATCTCTCCACTTACATTATATGACTGTTCCACCCGTTAAGACCTGAATTATACCTGTTCCACATTACTATTTCACTCGTTCCACCCATCATTATTAATCCACCTGAATGGTCCACTTCCACCATTCACTTATATTTGCACTCTCTGTTCCACCCAATACATATTTGCCCTAAAATAATGTTCCACTAGCGTTCCACCTAAGTAAAGTTTCATCCCTGTCTAATAAAATACAAGTCTCACTACTCTGTTCCACAAAAGTTTCATGTTCCACTCTTCATACATAATTTCCATCCTTAATATAACCTTTTGTAAGACTGTTCCACCCTTTACTATTCGCTATGTAAGGCTGTTCCACCCTTTCCTTTAACCCTTAGTAAGACTGATCCACCCTTTCCTTTAACCCTTAGTAAACACTGTTCCACCCTTTCCTTTACCTAGTTTAAGACTGTTCCACCCTTTCCTTCACTTAGTTTAAGACTGTTCCACCCTTTCCTTCACTTATTTTTAGACTGTTTCACCCATTACTATTCCCTTTATAAGACTGTTCCACCCTTTACATTAACTGTCTGGTCTATTTCCATGCCCCTTCTTTCTTCCTTCATCACTAACTTCGTCCTATCGCCTTTGCCAATTCTTATTTCAATCACTTTATGTCATCCACTATCTTCAAGTTCCTCTTTATCTCCTTAAATACCATTCTAATATCTCAAACTATTCTATATTATGTTTTCTCACACTTTCTTATTCATTTTCTTAATAGTTTCCACTAAATTATATCTCTATTATTTCCTCTAATATCTTTACACACAATTTGTCTATATTATCTTCCTTTCCTATGTCGTCTATCTCATTATTACCTACTTCCCATTTACATATCTTGAATCACTTCCTTGTTCCATTATAATTTCTCTCTCTCCCACTTCCTCTTTTCCATCCCCTCTTCTCTCCTACTTTCTCTCTTCCATCCCCTCCTCTCTCTCACTTCCTCTCTTCCATCCCCTCCTCTCTCTCACTTCCTTTCTTCCATCTCCTCTTCTCTCCTACTTCCTCTCTTTCATCCCCTCCTCTCTCCCACTTCCTCTCTTCCATCCCCTCCTCTCTCTCACTACCTCTCTTTCATCACCTCCTCTCTCCCACTTTCTCTCTTATATCACCTCTTCTCTCCCACTTTCTCTCTTCCATCCCCTCTTCTCTCCTACTTCCTTGTTCCATCATTAATTTGCTCTCTCGTATTTCCTTGTCCCATCCCCTCCTTTCCTCTACAACTACTTCCTTCACACTACTTCAAGAAACAGAGCATTTTAAAATTTACCCAGTTTGTCCTGTTGCTCAGAAAAGCTTGGAGGAACTAGTAAGTAGCCTTCAAGGTGTTAAAATTATATTACCCCATTACTTAATTGTTATATGCTATAGACATATTATGGACTAAGGGTTGATGATGACTGCACAATGGCTCCCTCTACTACTTAATACTCTCTTGTGGTCAAATTGGGTGCTATACTGAATCCTCCAAGCTATGCCAGGAAACACACACACTCCCTCAGTATACAAACAAAAAAGGGATCTGTTTAATAGCACAGTTTGGAGGAATCATACATAAATCCTATCATTCCAGTTTGATCACAAGAAAGTATATTGTATTCCCCTTAAGGTCTCAGCGAATTACACCACTCTACTCTTCTAAGGTTACAGTATCATGTTGGTAAATTTGGAGCATTTGATTCCTACAAACAATTACAAGCAACAAGACACCAGTATTGTTGCTAATCAGGTCCTGTTCCCTGGCATACTCTGGAGGAATCAAGGAGCTCCAATTTAACAAGAGGGTATTACCCCCTTTAATATATGGTACTCAGCTTTTCTCACCTTCACACACTGCAGTTTATACTTTAACACCGACACTCAGATCTCCACCAAGTACATACCTGAAACAAGAGAAAAAAATACAAATTGTAGTGCTTGATAATGAAGGACTTAATAATTATATTTTCCTCTTACAGTAATTTATCATGATTTTGAGCTTCCTGGACTTCAAGACCTAAAACCCTGAATTTGTGTTCCTATTTACTTCATTTTATGCATATGTTGTGGCACTCTACACATATATATTACTCCTAGAAAAATAACACACACACACACACACACACACACACACACACACACACACACACACACACACACACACACACACACACACACACACACACACACACACACACACACACACACACACACACACACACACACACACACACACACACACACACACACACACACACACACACTCTCTCTCTCTCTCTCTCTCTCTCTCTCTCTCTCTCTCTCTCTCTCTCTCTCTCTCTCTCTCTCTCTCTCTCTCTCTCTCTCTCTCTCTCTCTCTCTCTCTCACACACACACACACACACACACACACACACACACACACACACACAACAACAACAACAACTCCAATTCACACCACATTGCTCCACAAGACAACCCCTTTATAAGCACGACGTATGTGAAGATAGAAAGAACTTCCCTAATCAGATAAAAACATACCACCAAGATAATATTCTCATTCATAAGGTCAAGACAGGAAATGCAGACAATGGGTATAGGAGGAACACGACCCTCTTCATCAATAGTAAAAAAAAAAAAAAAAGGATAAAGAAAGTTAGAGTGAATAATTAGAGAACGATACACAAATATACAAATATATAAATAATGCATAATATAAATAGTAAAAAAAAAAGAAAAAGAAAACTATAGTGAATAATTCTTGACCGATACACAAATAAACAGATATATAAATAAAATGCATATTATAGAATAATACTAAAAAAGAAGAAAGGATAAAGAAAGCTAGTGAATAATTTAGAAACCGATACAGAAATAAACAAATATATAAATAAATAATGCATAATATAAATAGTAAAAAAGAAAGGATAAAGAAAGCTATAGTGAATAAATAATAAGAGACCGATACACAAATAAACAAATATATAAATAAATAATACATAATATAAATAGTAAAAAAGAAAGGATAAAGAAAGCTGTAGTGAATAATAAGAGACCGATACACAAATAGACAAATATATAAATAAAATGTATCTTTTTTTTACCCTACATTACATCATTCGCATAGCAGCATATCCACAAGTGTGCTCCTTCAAGACATCGCTTCCTTCTTTTTATTTATTTTCTTATTATTTTTTTTTTTTCTTATCCGCAGCGTAATGACTCGCTCCCCTTCCAAGGGCGAGTGAATATAAAAGACTAATTTACACCTGACTGATCAAAAGGTAGAAGCTTCCTGTACACACACACACACACACACACACACACACACACACACACACACACACACACACACTTAAACACGGTCAATGACTTGTGCATTACTTACTACTCCGTCTTTCACTTGTTATCATCAATTTTTGTCATTATTATTATTATTATTATTACTCTCATCCTTATTCGTTATTTTGTCATTATCTCTTTACCTTATTGTCGTCATCATTGTTACTAATATTATCGTCATCATCGTATTCGTCACTATCATTATCGTCATAGTTTTCTTCAGCTCAAACATTTACCCATTTTCATTTTTCATATAATTATATATATATTTTTTTGGTTTGGGAAAATGATTCTTCCTGATCAGCTGATTGGTGGTGACTGTGTGAGGTATTATGGGTTCAAGGTTAGAGAGAGAGAGAGAGAGAGAGAGAGAGAGAGAGAGAGAGAGAGAGAGAGAGAGAGAGACGTTAACCTAGGGAGGAAGAGAAAAGAGAAAGGAATAGATGGAGAGAGAGAGAGAGAGAGAGAGAGAGAGAGAGAGAGAGAGAGAGAGAGAGAGAGAGAGAGAGAGAGAGAGAGAGAGAGAGAGAGAGAGAGAGAGAGAGAGACTAGAGTAGGAAGTAAGAGAAAAGGATGGAGAGAAAGAGACAGATAGACAGAGAGAAAGATATAAAAAAATAAATCAGAGACAAAGTGGCAAAAGATTCATCCACGAATTGAAGTTAGAACCAAGACGAAAAATTGCACAAGATTATTTTCAGTCAAGAGGATAAAAAAAATCTGAAGGAGACGCTGAAGAAGGCGGTGTATATTATTAAGGAATCCTCACAGCTTATCTTCACGTAAAATGGCTTACTTCACTTGTCATAACTATTCAATTTTATTCAGGCAATTATTATGTTCTTTGAATTATTTCACCTGGTTTAAGGTTAAGGGGAGATTTTCTTGTTGGTAAATTGGAAGGCTACTGATTCCTCCTAACTATACCAGAAACAGACGCCCTCAATAATACGAATATATCCTACAGGGGATCTGTTTCGTGGCATAGTTTGGGGGAATCAGAGGCCTTCCAATTCACCAACAAAAGAATTTCCGCTTAAGACAGCCCTCATGAAAATTACTCATAGCTTTGTTATTTTTCCAATGATCCAAGTCTGAAAATAATGACAGATCAGAAAATTCTTCATTGTGAGAAAGACAAAGCAAGCGCTCATTTTTATTCTTCTTCTTATTATTATTATTTATTTTCTATTTTATTTTTGAGCCACCGACGTAATTCACACACCAATCACGAACCTCATCTATGTCAAATTTGGATGCTTGGATATTCGCGCAATTTAAGTCCGCCCGAAAGAAACGTAATGTAAGTATTTTAAATTTCGGGGTCATCATTTACTCTGCCTGGCCCTGTCAATTTGAAGACGTAATGGCAAAGGTAATTCATGAGTATTTTATATTATTTCGTGGCGTTGTTATACACTTACACAGACTGCGGCAATGTGCGAAAAGTTGATGAGTTGTGTCTGGGCGTGATATATCGAGGATGATCATACATAACTGCGAATTGAGTATTATTATATCATGGGTAATGCCTGTATACTCCACTCACCATACATATGATTTACTGGGGAAGGACAAGACAAATGCACACTGGAATTAGGACCGAGCGACACACACACACACACACACACACACACACCACAGGAACTAAACATTGTCTCTCCCATTTTGATATACAGTGTAAATATATATACCGGTATATATATATATTTTTTTTCTTCTTCTTCACGCTGTTTCCTGTGTGAGTTGTATGTAATCCGTATTTGTGTGGGCTTAGACATACCATTACCCAGCTATTGGTCTTTAAAATCTCGTGTGTGTAAGAGAGAGGTAAAAAAAAGTCAAGGAATGCGGTAATGAAGGAGAATTTAGGAGCATTACGTAGAATTGCCGAGGGAGGGGAAAAAAAAAAAAAACCACACAGCTACTTACTCTCATCCGTTCCACCACTAATGTATATCTATATAATATTATAAGAAGAAGGGATTTCACAATTTACACTTGCTATGAATTTTTGTATAAACTTGTTGATGTTGAAGGAATGTAAGACTAGAGTGATGATGAGTGAGGTGAAGGAATATTATCTCCTTAATCGGGTATCACAATAAAAAAAAAATTTCCTCCGTCTTCTGGTCAAATTTATCATTCCTCCGTCTTTCAGAAAGGTACAGAAAATAGGAAGTGCAGAGATTATGAGGTACAAAAGAATAGGATGTGTAGAGAATAGGAGGTGCAGAGAATAGGAGGTGCAGAAATAGATAGATAGGTACAAAGAATTAGGATGAGTAGAGAATTAGGATGTGTAGAAAGTAGGAGGTGCAGAAATAAATAAATAGGTACAAAAAAAATATGATGTGTAGAAAATAGGAGGTGCAGAAAGTAGGAGGTGCAATGATTAGAAGTTACAAAGAATTAGGATGTGCAGAGAATAGGAGGAGGTGCAGAGATTAGAAGGTACGTACAAAGAATTAGGATGTGCAGAGAAAAGGAGGTGCAGAGTTTAGGAGGTGAAGAGTCAACCCCGTGTACATCTTCCTCAATACAAGATATCCAGAGAATTATAATTATGTAGTTTTGAGACGATAATTTACATGCATGTAGTTCCTTCCTTCTGACAACTATAGTGACTGAGGATGTTGTATTACTAAATTCTTGTCCTTCACCGCTATAAGTTATAATTCTTCCTAATTCTTATTCTAGTTATTTTTATACCCTGTTTAATTATCACTAGTATATACTATGACTATTGCTTCTACATTTATACTATTGCTATTGCTATACTGCTATTGTTACCGTTTTTGTCACTACTGCTATCATTATTATTGTTATTACTATGACATGGATAAGTATATAAAAATAAGTATATGTAAAGAAATATGTTTAATAAGCATATAAATAAGTATATATATAAATAAATATGCATAAATAAGTATATAAATATGGTAAAAAGCGAACACCCTATATATACCCATGGCTATAATCCGATAAACGGAACATTGTAAAAGATGCCAACACGTTATTATAATTATCCTGGTGTTGTGTGTGTGTGTGTGTGTGTGTGTGTGTGTGTGTGTGTGTGTGTGTGTGTGTGTGTGTGTGTCGCATGCTGTATGGTGACACGATGATTATAGTTTTCCTCCATCACAGAACTAGAAAAAAAAGGTAAGTTTCTCTTTCTATATTGGTTAATTAAAAATAAGAGAAAATTTCAAATAAAAGAAGAAAATATAAGTTCCGTCTGTCGTATCATACAAAAAAAAAAAAATAATAAAAAAAAATAAAAAAAATAAAGATCAGTCAGTTAGCATCACATAAAAAGAGATACGGACATTGTGTAAATTTAAAGTTATATTTGTTCTCCTTTTTTACGGAACATAGACAAGTTTGTATAGGTTATAAAAGTCAAAGATAGTGAAAAATAGTGAAAAAAAAAAAATAGTGCCATCCATCCGATTCAACGCTGATCCGGCCTCATGATCTGATATCCGGTAAAGTTCTTTGGAGGATATGTACACCAAGTCTCTCTCTCTCTCTCTCTCTCTCTCTCTCTCTCTCTCTCTCTCTCTCTCTCTCTCTCTCTAATTATATAATAGTGTAAGAACCGGGAAGGACCGAGGAATACAAGAGGAATAAAACGAATGAGGAAGATAATCAGAGAGGGAAGACCGGCGATGATGCGACGTTCGTGTGTGTGAAAATTGGAGGCTTCTGATTTCTTCCGATTATGCCACGAAACAAGCTCCTTCCTTCTATATAGGTTGTTGTGTTTCGTGGCAATATTTGAAGGACTCATTTTTTACCTCCAATTTTCTGACTACATCACAGGGTCCTTAACTCAAGACTAAGATGTTATATATATCCAGATAATTAAACCCAAAAAAGGTGTTATTTATCTTTTTTCCTGTATCCTCATTATAATAAAGAAATTGATGGCGATAGCGAAAATAACTTGTATTTCAAAAAAGTCACTTACTAACGCTACATGTCGCTAAGTTTAAGTATACCGTTCGGAAAAAAAAAAAAAAAAAAAAAAAAAGCAGATCATGATAATCCGTAATTATTCTTCCAGTAAACAGTAAATATTTAAAACGTTAGATAAGTCATCGAAGTTAAAAACGTTCCCAGCGGAGAGAGAAGATTTCCACACACACCGCTGGTCGGATAAGGAGAAACATGCAAGCCGCCGGGAACAGTCCGTATCTCTCTTATCTGACACAAAATTCGGTTACCTAAGAAGTTTTGAATAAGGAACATTACCTCATCCATACATACATACATACATACATACATACATACATACACAGGTTATAATTATAATGTGTGTATATTATTTTCAACTATACGTTCAATTTGATTAAGGAACATTACTTCATACATAATATATACACACATACACGGGCTATAATTATAATGTATTACCGGTACCTCATCCATACATACATACATACATACATACAAGGGTTATAATTACAATGTGTGTATTATTTCCAACTACACGTTCACGGTTGTAACATAAGAAGCTTTGAATAAGAAACATAACCTTATACACACATACATACATCTATAATACATACATACATATATACATACATACAAACACGAGTTATAATTACAATGTGTATTTTATTTTCAACTAACACGTTCACTGTTGTTATCGTGAACGCCGCGCCGCTCCTCAGTGAACGGCAGAGATAATTAATTAACTTTAGTGTCTCAAAATGTATATCGTCTATTAAATTTTTGAGGTTGGATTGACTTTGCATTATCCTTTAAAAATATGATCGACCGAAATAAATGTGGAAATGTTATAATTTACTGCTTTTCGAGGTTCAGAAAACAAGGGTTAAAATAATAGATGTCCAGGATTCACAAGCGAAATTTGAAACTGACGATTTTTCATTTTCGCTTCTTCAGGAGGAAATAATAAATAAAAAAAAAGTAAATATAATTGTATAAGCAGCGAAACTCACCACTTCAGATATATACCTCAAACAGCCCAGGTATACCCTATAAGTAACCCAAGTATACCCTCAAAGTAGCCCCGATATACCTTCAAAGTAGCCCCGATATACCTTCAAAGCAGCCCCGATATACCTTCAACGTAGCCCCGATATACCCTCAAAATAACACCGATATACCCTCAAAATAGCTCCGATATACTCTCAAAATAGCCCCAATATACCCTCATAATAGCACCGATATACCCTCAAAATAACACCGATATACCCTCAAAATAACACCGATATACCCTCAAAATAGCCCCGATATACCCTCAAAATAGCACCGATATACCCTCAAAATAGCACCGATATACCCTCAAAGTAGCCTCGATATACCCTCAAAATAGCACCGATATACCCTCAAAATAGCACCGAGATACCCTCAAAGTAGCCTCGATATACCCTCAAAATAGCACCGATATACCCTCAAAATAGCACCGATATACCCCAAACAGGAATGACCAATAGAGGTTTACTGTAACTATGATGGCGTCGACTCAAAATATCAACAGCGATGGTGAAGAGAGAGGAGGAAGAACAGTTGAATAATATAATGTGTCCTTTTCGCCGACATCACATTTTAAACAGGTGTCCTTTTCGCCGACATCACATTTTATAATAAGGTGTCCTGTTCGCTGACATGATTCACCTTCATCACCTTGAGAAGTCCGTAATAATAAATTGTGGCAAGATTGAAAGTCACTTATTCCTCCAAAGCAACGCTAAATAATCTGATTTTCTTGGATAATTGGATCAGACTTAACTCCCAGAACACAATACATATATACACCTGACAAGAAAATATTTATCTCTTATCTCATATTTATCTCCAAGTCAGTGATAAAAATAATGAATGTACTACTAATGCAAGTTGATTATAATTATGTCTCATAGGATTAAGGGAAGGTTTTCTTGTTGGTAAATTGGAGGGAGGGCTACTAATTTCTCCAAAACTATGCCAGGAAACAGACCACCTTAAGGAGCAACTGAATCCTCCAAATTATTCCAAGCATCAGAACACCATTATATTTGTTCATTTGGTCCTGTTTCCTTGCATACTTTGGAGGAATCAAGGCACTCCACTGTACCAAAAGTGAATTACCCCCTTGATGTTACTAATAGGGGATCTGTTTCTTGGTATAATTAGGAGGAATCAGAGACCTTCCAATTCACCAACAAGGGAATCTCTCCTTAATGCTCCGTCGTCCACAAGTCAAGGAAGCACAAAAAAACAAACGAATTTCGGTTGATTTTACGTGGGATTACGGACGAAGGCAGGGCTTCAGCGGACCCATGCACCGATATTCTTTCCAGTCGCTCACTGATCAAGTTTTCTAGATTTTTCAGGCTGTTTCTAGATGCCAAAATTGAAATAAAGAGATCGAGGAATGGTGGCTGATAATGCAATGGTAGTCACAGCCACAACAAGAATCCGCAAATGTTAAATTAAGATCGTAATTCATCTGAGCGAGGCATGAAGAATATCTAACTCTTTTATAAACTAGCGTATCTATCTATTGGCAAAACGAAAGAGAGAAAAAAAAACGAATAATTAATATACAAAATAAACATGAGGATAAAACCAAAACTTAACTCAAATCAATATTCTTTTTAAGGAGTTAATAACATTACAAAAAGCTCATCAAACAAGCCAATCGACAATTATCTATGAAATATAATATGATGGTTCGAATCTAGAGAGAGAGAGAGAGAGAGAGAGAGAGAGAGAGAGAGAGAGAGAGAGAGAGAGAGAGAGAGAGAAATCGTGACGGGAATGAGATCGCCGTGTGCGGGTCAGGTCGGGTCGGGTCGGGTCCACGATGCCGGTGATGAGTGTACAGACGTCTCATCTCCGCCGCCGATAGTACATTAAGGAACCCTGTGATGTCGTCAGAAAATTGGAGCTTAGTGAGTCTTTCAAATATTGCCACGAAACACACACACCTATATGGAATTAAGGAGCTTGTTTCGTGGCGTTGTCAGGAGGAATCAGAAATCTCTCAATTCTCACAGTGTCCCTTAAAGCATCTTGACATCACCACCAAAGTATGCCAGGAAACACGACCAGATGAACAAAAATAATGACGTCTCGTTGCCTGGAATAGTTTGGAGGAATAAATCAGATACTCCGGATTTATCAACACTGTGCATCTTTCATTTTCCGACTAACGCGAAACAATTTAACTCATGAATGTCACACCGGTAGACACACAACAATCAGACAAGGTCAACCTCTTGCTCATCTTCCTTAATATTATATCATAAACTGTGTCAGGTCAGGGAAGGAATCCAGATGAAAAAAAAAAAAAAAAAAAAACACACACACACACACACTGGAGATTGAGAAAGATATATGAGGGAGATAATTAGATTAAGTGATCGCTGGAAGGGAGGGAGGGAGGGAGAGGTGTTAGAGGAGAAGGAGGAAGAGGAAGAGATGAGGATAAAGGAGGGGGAGGAGGAGTGTATGTAAAGATGAGGGTCTAGTGTAAAGAAGGAGTAATTCATATCTTTTCTTTTATTGTTTTCTCAGTCTCTCTTATTATCAAAATTATATATTGTCAGTGATAATAAGTGAAACGGTAAATAATAAGATAATTTTATTCGTAAATAGTGGCAATAACGAAATAAATTAGCTGATAAAAAACGAAGCAAGTAATGATAAATGGTAATAGTAAAAGACAGTGATAGTTAAAGATAATAAGAATAATAATGATAATAGAAATAATAATAATAACAATAATAATAATAATAATAATAATAATAATAATATAAAAAATTACATAAGAACAACAAGAAAGCATCAACATAAGAACATAATAATAACAAACCTTAATCTTAATAAATCTACGTATGATATCACACGTTCTCAGCAATGACAACACTAAGAAAGAAAAAAAAAATAATAATAATATGATATCAAGGTCAAGACGAGAGGGTGACGGAAATAAAAATCAGACGAGAGGAATGACAAAAAGTATAATAATGACCTTCACTGCCACCACCACCAACACCGTCATCATTGTAGCATATTAAATTAGCCAGAAGAGATCCGTGTTAAGATGTTTTCACAGCTGGACCCTCACCTCTCACTCACCTCAACACTAGAGTTTTTTTTTCCTTTTTTTAATTTATTGGTGCTCTGTTTATTTCTGTTGTTGTTGTTGTTGTTGTTTTGTCTTGAGTTGCGTGGGTGGATGGGTGGTTATATCGTTTTTTTGTTTTGTGAGTGTGTGTGTGTGTGATGTTGTGTGTGTGTGTGTGTGTGATGTTGGTGGTGAATGTGAGTGATGGTTCGTAACATTGATGATGATGATGGTGGTGGTGGCAGTAGTAGTGGTAGTAGTGGTGATGATGATGATGGTAATGGTAGTAGTGATAGTGATGGTAGTAGTGTTGATGGTGGTGATGATGTTGGTAGATGTATTGGTAGTGGTGGTAGTGGTGGTAGTGGTGGTAGTGGTAGTGGTGATGAAGATGCTTGTAAGTTGTACTTCATAAATTTCTTCACATTCAAAATCACCAACCAATCTTCCCTTCCTTCATTCTTCCACATCATAAATGCATACATACCTGCATACATAAATCCATACATACATACATAAATACATAAATACACTCATAAGTACATAAATGCACCCTTAAGTACATACATACAAACATACATATATCCATAAATTTCCTCACCTCAATCACCACAACATGACGCAATTAATTACCTTCATTACACGACACGCTAAGTAAGTCACTCATGTACAGTATCTTTCCCCACTCTATGTCCCTCCCCCACTCTTACCTCAAACACCCTCCCTCTCTCCTATCCTTACCTAAATTCTCTACAACCCCTCACCTCTCACCACCCACAACCAACCCCACCTCTTCTATCCTTACCTAAATTCTATATAACCCCTCACCTCTCACCACCACCCACACCTCTGTTTCTCCTCACTTCTCTAACTTCAAACACCCTCCCTCTCTCCTATCCTTACCTAAATTCTCTACAACCCACAACCACCACCCAAACCACCCCTACCTCTGTCTCCCCCTCTCTCTCCTCACTTCACCAACCCTCAAGCCCCCTTTTCCCTATCCTTACCTAAATTCTCTACAACCCCTCACCTCTCACAACCACCCCCACCTCTGTCTCCCCTCTCTCTCCTCACTTCACCAACTCTCAAGCCCCCTTCTCCCTATCCTTACCTAAATTATCTACCCCTCATCACCCCCAACCCCCGACACACAACCACTAACTGTAATGGTCAAACGAGAGACTATTACATAAAGTAGAATTAGGGATAGTTTTCGTAACACCACACCCATAATTTAGTTTCTTACCTTAAGGGGATAGTATACATTTGGTACATACATACATACATACATACATTGGAGTGTCTTGATTCCTCCAAAGTATGCCAGAAAACACACCCAATGAATAACTATAATGGCATCCTGTGGCTTGAAATAATTTGGAGGAATCAATTGCTCCAAATACACCACCAACAACATTGTACTATAATTATACCCCTTTAATCACTCAACTGCATTTTTATTTCTTCACTGACTAATACCAGACAATTTTTCTTATCGTAGGGAGGCACTACAGATACGTAAGGTTAAAAACAACTTCAGTGAATACAATAACAACAACGTAATATACTTCCTTTAGATAATTGGCTTAGATTAACACAAGACGATTTAAAGTGTCGCAGGAATATCCCCATTATCTATTTTTATGGTATTCTCCTACAATTCAGTTTCCTATACGTTCGCTATAATAGTAAAAATCTTATAAAAGGACACATATTTTCCTTTTATATCCTTTATCGCTGTACATAAACAAATACTGTACATCTCTTTATACACAACTAGTTAGACTCAGAAAATTACAAAACATATACATCTCTTTATACACAGCAAGTTAGACTCAGAATATTTGTCTCTGTCTTTATCTAATCTTCTAGCTTTACGCGTTATTAAACAAGAAACCACAAACTTACACGGGGATATGATTATAGGATTCACGATAAGTATACAAGCAGCGGAAATAATCTCGGCTCTAACTTTTGGTATTGCTTCTACGATTATATGCCAATAATTATAATAATAATAATAATAATAATAATAATACAGAGGTTTCCAGCAGTCACATCACAATAATCCCGGCTCTAACTTTTGGTATTGCTTCTACGATTATATGCCAATAATAATAACAATAATAATAATAATAATAATGATACAGAGGTTTCCAGCAGTCACATCATCACAAAAGCAAGGGTAATGTCACGAACACCAAACCATTCCATCTGTTCGTTTAATAACAAAAAAGTGTATTGAAAAAAACAAAAAACAAAAACGTGTATTGAAATGCCTTTAGATGACTGTATTTCAAGACCACTGTATCTTAATAGGTGAGACTTAACACAATTTTTACCCACGACTGTGCATAAAAAAAAGATGACACAATTCTTATCGATGCCCTCAAAGGAATCAGCTAAATTCGCCGCTTGAGGTAACATTTTCTTCCCTGGCATCAGCTCACTGGTTCACCCTCATAAAACTTAAGCACCACTCTAATCATGTATGCATAACTTAAAGCAGGCATCCCAGCACTGTGTTTACCCTTCTCGTTATCTTAGTGCAATTGTGCCGCGGAAATCAGGAACCGCGGACAAAAAAACACTCAAAATATCACCTGTGTATATCATGCACGCTGGCGGGGTCATCACACGGAGCCATGCAGAATGTCGCGGCGACCTTGAGAATACCACTTCTTTTTCTTCATCGCTCACTGAATGTTTGGTGGTCGTGGATTTACAAGTACAAGTCGCTGGTACAAATCTTCCGTACGTAATGATAATAATAATAATTCTCCTCTGGTCAGACAACTTACGATACTCCGGCGTTGACCATTTTGTTGATCGATGTCATAAAATATAATTATACGTCTTTTGTGACTTATTATTATATTCCAATTTGTTTGTTGTTTGTTCGCAGAAATTTACTCTGGTTTTATTCTGCTCTTTTAGACAAGTTGCTTCCCAAACACTTGCTGAACACTCATCAAATATTATATCAGATGTATTGTTACTGAGACATTTCAACGTCAATTTAATATTATAAAAAAAGTTTCGCTGATACTAATACTTCAGCACTTCCCCTTATTATGTAGCAGGCATATCCATTATATAGCGGCTGACTACGAAGATTAATATTTGCTTTTCATAGTGTTACCACGTGTATGTTCCAAGCGCTAACCACTATCATATTATCTTCAGCTCTGAAAAACACATCTGTCGGCTTATATGCTCAACTACAATAAACGCCTGAATATTCTGAGGGACAAAGTTTTAAAGGACCTAAGAAAACTCCCGTCATCCAATTAAGGTTCACTTATACATATATTACCTATGGCCTTGGTGACCTATAACTCATATTTGCGATTATACCTGCAGACAAATCCATGCATCGTCGCCGCAGGAAGATGTACAAGATTATCGCTGTCACCCACTAAACACCCACACCCGATCATCAATATTACCGACAATAATAAAGTAAGGAACTTGGACTCGAAAAAAAAAAAAAAAATAGAATATTGTTTTTATATGTTTGCCCAACACTAATATACCCGACTACCAATTTACCTC
Organism: Petrolisthes cinctipes; assembly: GCA_033782935.1. Classification (NCBI taxonomy): domain Eukaryota; kingdom Metazoa; phylum Arthropoda; class Malacostraca; order Decapoda; family Porcellanidae; genus Petrolisthes; species Petrolisthes cinctipes. Next base: position 23,582 of record JAWQEG010004230.1, read on the forward strand.
TGGACCCGAGCGCTGATGAAGACAGAGGCTCCTATACCCGAATACTACTGCTACAACCGTGTCATACCACCACTTTCCCCTGACCTCCCTACCATCACCATCACCACCACCAACAACAAAAGTAACCCCTCCTGGATAGATTAATTATAAGCAGCATTTTAAGCCAGTGACGCCATCCCTATCATGAACAGGTCAGTACACACACACACACACACACACACACACACACACACACACACACACACACACACACACACACACACACACACACACACACACACACACACACACACACACACACACACACAAGTATTTTCATAAACACACACACACACACACACACACACACACAAGTATTTTCATAAACACACATGACAACACACACAAATATACGTTCACTTACACTGGCATGATGATGATGATGAAGATGAAGATGATTCGAAGATGAAGTTTATGATGACAGAGATGATCATGAAGACGGTGATGGAAATGATTACAAAAAAATGATGATAATACTAACAATACCGGCGATGGTAATGGCAACAACAACAACAACAACGAAAGAAGATACCTATAACAACAACAACAACAACAAAAACGAGATAATGAAGATGACAATAGAGACACTAACACTGACGGGACCCACTGACAAGAGGAGGAGGAGGAGGAGGAGGTCACGTCCCCACAACATGAAAAAGAGTGAAAGTTAATGTAATGGCAGGACTGAATAATGGTGGGCTGTACGCATGGTGTATCTCTCCCTAAGGCCGTGACGTCATTAATCACCTGCACGCGCACACCACCTGTCACGCATCACACACACACACACACACAAACACATACATACATACATAACATTACACACACACACACACACACACACACACACACACACACACACACACACACACACACACACACACACACACACACACACATACATACATACATAACATTACACACACACACACACACACACATACATAGCATTACACACATACACATATGTACATTACAGTTACACACAGACATCTGCCTATCTTATTAACAAATAGACACACACACACTCACTTATAAAATACACTAATGTACTTATTATTAACACAAGCACACACGCAGATGACACTCACAAACACCCACATAATGTTATCTACACACACACACACACACACACACACACACACACACACACACACACACACACACACACACACACACATCCATATCCTTCAAGCAAGTTCGACTGCCTCACCTCGATTCCCACCACCCAGCTCTTCTACAGTCACAAGCAACCCATCCCTCACTCACCTCCACCAATCATCCACCACATAGCTGAACGCTCACCAGCACCCACATTACAAACCACACACTTCCCTAGAACCACCCACCCATCCATCAACTCACTCGGCCAGAACATACCTACCTACAACCACACTCACACGTGTAACTCCACCGCTACATCCGTACTGCCTGCCTTCACATACACACCTTCATCCCACCCAGGACATTGTCTATGCCGACGACTACACCATTAGAATTACATCATTATATCTACATCAAGTCACTGCCTTCCACAACTTTACTTGCATCCCACTCCTCAGAACATAAGCATTGATTACCCATGCACATATCCACACCAAGTCCCTTCCTCCATATTCACAGTTGCATCCCACTCTGGAAATATCGATGCCTGTCAAAATTATCTGTATTATCAATTTCACAACAACACCAATTGTGTGTTTTTCAGTAGCTCACAATAAATGCCCAAAACTATTATCATAAAAGTTTTTCTGACTGGGTAAAGTGTAACTCCCACATCTTGTGGGATGAGCTTCGAACTAACTCAACATAATTCTGTGTCTCCACATTTACAAAACAGTAGATTATGCAGTCTAGTTATGGTCAACAGTTATGTTTCCTCTCCTGTCCGCTGACAAAGTCTAAGGTCTATATATTCATGTCTTTACAATCCAGTGAATCTTAGTGTAAATGATTATGTGAAAGAAGCGACTGAGTCCTGTCCTTGACTTTCAAGTCTCAAAGTTTGTCACCAGTCACTTTGTCCATGACTGTACCTCCTGATCGACACTTGTCTCACTATCTATTATCCATGTTTATGGGTATAATATTTGTAACTACATCTCCCCCATCCAAATCTATACACAAAGCACTCAGCACGCTCACCTTCATCCATGTCATTCACTCACTGCACACAGCACATCCATATACACCCACAAAGTTACATGTACACTTATACACAATCATATCTAAGCTACATCCATTACCCCTACAACCACCAACACCAACATCTACGTTGTACCTACAATAAATAATCTCTCCTTCCGTCACTCATTCCCTCAACTGGGTATCACATTAGAACAGTCTCCTACGTCCTCTGGCCATCAAACCAATGCTTCCTCCGTCCGCCAACTCGTGTACCTAGATAGGACTTCCGTACACTCAGGAATATTGAAGGGAGTAAGTATAACGTAACGCGAGAACGGAGGTATGAACGAAAGAGACAGAAGACGAAGGAAAATTGAATTGGTGTGCCTGCATGTGGTAGTAGTAGAGCCTTCCTCCGTTCCTCCCACCCACGACACACCTGATCACTCACTCACCTGCACAACAATGCCACCGCTGACGGAAATGGCCGGGGCTCGTGTATGTTCCCGCTTCCTGCCCACGACAAAAGCATATCAGAGGCACGTGCTCATTTTCAATTTAGGACAATCTATAATCAGATCGCCAGTCGTTTGGGTTGTTTGGGCGGAAGGCGGGACGGAACAATGGCAGGTGTTTACCCTTCAGTACAGTTACCGTTGTTGTCGTCGTCGTAGTGTTGTTGTTGTTGTTGTTGTTGCTGTTGTTGTGGTCATGATTTACGGGGATGGGTTAGTCAGTCGGTGAGTTATGAGGATGTGTACAAGGTATTTCTGCTAAGGTCCGATGGCTTCAACTCTAGCGCTAGCCTTCCTTCGCGGTAACATGTGATGGGGTAACTTATCTTTGTGGCACTAACAATTCTCGGGCTACAAGCATCTCGAACGCTAAAGCATCTCACTGGTTGGTCGCATTTAGTAAGGGTATAGCACCTAATGGTTACTCGAAGTTGGCGAGACCATTTCCACTTTGGACGGATAGTATTTCTGGCGGCACCTTTGGCACCAGCATCTCACGCAATGTTAATATTTCTGACGTCAGCAACTCACGGTTTTTCATGAGTGGAACCAGCATTTTCAGATTTGTAGTATTTTTTATGCCAACATCACAGGGTTAATATTCTGGCCTCATATTCTGGTGCCACCAATCTAAAGGCTTCCTGTATTTCTGTGTATAAGATATCTTTATTTCTAGTTACCTGTATTTCTGGTGCAATTATCTCAACAGTTACGTGTAAAAATGATGCTAATATCTCAAAAAAAAAAAAAAAAAAAAAAACCATGGTACTAATAGGGGATCTGTTTCTCGGCATAGTTTAGACGAATCAGGGACTTTCCAATTCACCAACAAGAGAATCTCATCGTAAGTATAAAACCCGCTATAAGGATGACCAAAGGATGAGGATGAGATTGCACAGTAATTTGTCTTTCTATAATGTTGAGAAAGTACATTGAATATTAACCTTAGCTACACCTGTATTACAAAGAGTATTCGCAGAAAAAAAAAAACTGCATCCGCTGCACCAGGCTATTTATCTGCTTAAGACCGTCTAATGTAAGGTAATGGTAGTAATCTGAGGAACCGCAAGAACTAAATGTATTATTATTATTATTATTATTATTATTATTATTAAACCAGGAAGGCAAAGAACAAGAAAAGTCTACAAAATTGAGTTCTCCAAAAACAATCTTCGTTAATGTTGGTAAGTATGGAGTAAGTGATTCCTCCAAACTATTTCAAGCAACAGGCCATCATTATTTTTGTTAACCTGGTCTTGTTTCCTGGCATACTTTGGAGGAATCGAGGTGCTCTAATGTACCAGAAATATATCATTATTATTATTATCCCCTTAAGGACCCTCGTGATGTAGTAAAAAAAATTGGAGGTTAGTGAGTCCTTCAAACATTGCCACGAAACATCATCTACATTAAAGGAGCTTGTTTCGTGGCATAGTTAGGAGGAATCAGAAGCCACCAGGTCTCATAAACGATCATAGGGTCCTTAATTAACTGATATAACTTAAGGGGATAGTATACTTTTGGCACATTGGAGCATCGTGATTCCTCCAAAAGTATGAGAAGAAACAGGACCAGATTAACAAAAATAATGGAAGCTGGCCTGTTGCCTGGACTATAGTTTGGAGGAATCGTTTGCTCCAGATTCATCAACAGTGTACTACCTACCACCTTAAAAATAATTATGGTGTATTGTAGGTAAGAGAATTGGAGGCTTCAGATTTATCCAAAGTGTGTTTCGTGGAGAATTTGGAGGAGTCATCAGGGGTCCTTTAATTTCTCAGCCTTTAGTGATCTTTTTGTATTTTTCTTCTTCAGGTAAAAAAAAAAATAAAGGAAAAAAGAATAGAAAGAAAAGAAAAATGGAAAAAGTAGGAAAATAAACTTGGGAAAAGAGAAGGAAAGAAAAGAATAAAGGGAAAAAAGATAAATAGAAAGATAGAAATTAAAGAAAAGAAAAGTTAGCGAAAGGTCATTGTTAATTCCATCTGTTTTGAGGATATTTAATTGTAGTTTCATGTAGATTATATTATTAAGATGTCTTTAGCACTCTAGTAAGCCTTTCCTTCGTCTTCAGGTCAGTCTACTGTAGAATTCCCGGATGTCTTCTCAACCCTCTGAAAAATGAGCTGAAGGACGGAGGAAGACATCTTTATATAACCAGAGGACGGAGCAAGGAAAAAAAAGATGGCAGTGGTGACGGAGGAAGGTAAAAAAATGAACTGAAGAACGGAGGAAGACATCTTTAGTTAACCAGAGGACGTAGCAGGAAAAAAAATGAGCTGCAGGACGGAGGAAGACATCTTTATTTAACCAGAGGACGGAGCAGGAAAAAAAAATGGCAGTGAAGACGAAGGAAGATAAAAAAATGAGCTGAAGACGGAGGAAGACATCTTTACTTAACCAGAGGACGGAGAAAGGAAAGAAAAAATGATGGGAGTAGTGACGGAGGAAGGTAAAAAAAGATGAGCTGAAGATCGGAGGAAGACATCTTTATTTAACCAGAGGACGGAGCAGTGTCAAAAAATGAGCTAAAGGCGGAGGAAGACATCTTTATTTAGCCAGAGGACGGAGAAAGGAATGAAAAAATTATGGCAGTGAAGATAAAAAAAACTGAGATAAAAACTGAGAGTGTACGATGAAGCAACACTACTCCTGAAGGCGACAATTGCATCGCCCCCTGGCCAAACCTGAAGCAAGAGACGCCCCCAGGTATTGTAGTGTGTGTGTGTGTGTGTGTGTGTGTGTGTGTGTGTGTGTGTGTGTGTGTGTGTGTGTGTGTGTGTGTGTGTGTGTAATTGTGATGATCTCGTATGAATATAGTTTTTGTTTGGAAAGAGTGTGTGCGTGTGTGTGTGTGTGTGTGTGTGTGTGTGTGTGTGTGTGTGTGTGTGTGTGTGTGTGTGTGTGTGTGTGTGTGTGTGTGTGTGTGTGTGTGTGTGTGTGTGTGTGTGTGTGTGTGTGTGTGTGTGTGTGTGTGTGTGTGTGTGTGTGTGTGTGTGTGTGTGTGATAGTTATGAAACACACATCCTGTATATATTTATTTTCAAGACGCCTCCATCACCAACATTACCAAGTTGTCGCGTGAGAAAAGGACTTGTGTTTGCGACTAGACTATTGCAGCAGTACGTATAACCACCAAGCGGGTCGTTATGCAAGAAACAACTCATCGTGGGCCAGGAAATGACGGACGATGACCATGGACGAAGACTACGACTCCTTATATCAAAGTCTAAGGGGTCATTCATTGTTTCAGTCATCGTCTTGGTGTAGTCCAAATTTTGAGTTTAATTTCGTGAGGGCCTGAATATGTTGAATGTCTATCTATAAGGGATACTAATTATTAGAACACACACACACTCAAATATAAATACACACAAAAAACACACACAAAAAACAAAAAACACACACATAAATATGCACACACATACACATACACACACAAACATAATATTATACACATGCACACAAACATGCATATCCATTTTCACACACACACACACACACACACACACACACACACACACACACACACACACACACACACACACACACACACACACACACACACACACACACACACACACAAAGTGGCTTCATAGCAACCGCAGGAAATTACACCGATCACCGCCTACAGACAAGCCAAGGTAATCATCAAGCATACACGTGTGTACAGTCCACTACATAAGTGTTCTTCAGTTCCCAGTGAGTCATACGAGGCAATAATAATTCAACACTCTTTAATAAGAACCTTGTGTTCGTGAAAGAAAATTGAAGGCTTCTGATTCCACATGACCATGCCATGAAACAACTTCCTTCCACATAGGCAGTGTTTCGTTGTAAAATTTGAAGGCCTTATTTATCTCCAATTTTCTGACTCTTATCACAGGGTCCTTTAACGTGGATGGTAATAAGTTAATTATTCTGACTTACTGGCGATATAATCTGACCCAATGTTTATATCATGTGTCTAAGGTATATGTTTAGATTTTTATAAGTATAGTATGTTCATTTGGCCACTCTTGATATCAAATAGTATTGAAGTATCACTATTCGCACATGAGGTGGCACTTGGCACTTATTGTTTTATACTTGGCACTTGATATTTTTGTTTATGGGTCTCATGGGCGAACTGAGGAGCTACTTATTCCTTCAGGTTATTCCAGGAAACAGACAAAATCCTCAAGACAACAAAGGGGATCTGTTCTGTAGACTGGAGTTTGGAGAAATCAGTAGCACTCCCACCACGAAGGCACCCTTAATTAAAGACCCTGTACTCGTATATGAAAGTTGGAGGCTTCTGATTCCTCCTGACTATGCCACGAAACAAGCTCCTTCCATATTGGTGGTGTTTCGTGGCAATATTTGAAGGACTCATTTACCTCCAATTTTCTGACTACATCACAGGGTCCTTCAAGTGTAAACCGGAAATCATCCTCATTGCAGTCTGTAAAACCTTTCCTTTGTAACAATCCTTAGTACCAAACTCAAAGGTATTAAGGAGAGATTCTTTTGTTGATGAATTGGAAGGTCCTTGATTCCTGCAAACTATGTCACGAGACAGATCCCCTATTAGCACCAATGAGGGCATCTGTTTTCTGGCATAGTTAGGAGACATCAGTGCCATTCTAATTCACCAATAAAAGAATGTCTTCCTTTATCAACTCTGTGGAGATCGAGTATGTTAAGTATATCGTGTGGGACCAAGTTCGATACCCGACAACGTATACAGCTCTGGGAGTGACGGTAATATATTTGGAGGTTGGTTGAGGGTATAATGGCATGAACCGACTTTCTTCCACCTTTACTGGGAGTGTGAAAGTCTCCCTCAGTACTGAATGATGCAGCCAGGACGAAGGGGGTACACAACAGCAGCCCTCACTGATACACCTTTTAACCTTTGTACCAGTAGAGTAACACTGGGTATTCTAAGCAGTATGGTTACACCCCTTTCATAGTATTCAGGGACAGCTTGGGCACCATGCACCCATGTGGAGTGCCACCGATACTCCTCCTTATATTTATGTTAAAAGCACAAAACCTCCAGAATAGGTTTTTTCAAGTTCATATAAAGAGAGGTAGTGTTGCATCACTACCTGTAAATGATAGCACCAGTAACAGGAAGACTTCATAAATGACTTTTCGCTGTTACTACTGCGTCTTCAGCTCAGATTCGTAGCGAAACTTCTACCGAACAGTTTCCGTCGACGCCACAGTCCTCCACAGAATTCATTAACATCATACTTGTTATGGTAAGCTTTCTTTATCAAATTTTGGTAATGTTCTGATATATATATTCCTGGGCTAATGGACAATGAAATATAACAGGTGAGAGTTCATTGCCCGGCAGATATTTGGAGAAAGAACAATAATGAATATAAATACTAGATTTCAAACTATACAGCTTGAAATAGACATTTTTTCTCAGTGTTTCAGCAATGAAGGACTTTTTAATTTATGAGGATGGCTTCGTGTCGGAGTGGAAGGTGTACAGAGTAATTCAGTTGACACTTGGCAAGGTTTTACCATCAAATAATCCTACTCTAGCAAAAAATGTTCTCTCCTTTTTAATGAGGTTCGGAAGGAGCTACTTGCCTTCCTTCTTCAGAGGCAAGATGAACCTTCGATATTCCCGGCTTAGAATTAGCTGTACCACCAGAGAATATTATATCTCATGACCTTTATGTTTTGATGTTTGTTAATTTCAGCTACAGTGATGTAATGTAGAATGCAATTGAAAATGTGAGGTTGGTGGCACTGCAAAGTCGATGGCACTGTGAGATCGGCGGCACTACAGCGACGATGGCACTGTGAGATCGGCGGCACCACAAGGTCGGTCGCAATTCGAAGTCGCGGTGGCACTGCGATACCGGCGGCACTACAGCGACGATGGCACTGTGAGGTCGGTGGCACTGTGAGTTTGGAGACATTGTGAGGTTGTGAGTTGGGTGGCCGATGTTGTGAACCCAGAGCGACCAACGACAACACCAGTTAATTACTCCTCGACAAGACTGCAACATTCCGAGGGCGTGGAGGCCATGGAGGTCGACCCGAGAGCCACATGTCCACCACCATCACCCGACGTCGGAATAATTAAAGGAACAGGTGTTACAGGTGTATGCCCTTAAACCGCACACGTCCCAGCTCTCCTCAGAACACGGCACCAACACAGTAGACAAGAGAAATTACGAAATAGCAACTGTTTCCCGGCGGACCAGAGTAGAAATGACAACATAATTACAAAACGGAGGATGACAAAACAATAACTATTTTCACTAAAGCATGGATGGACGTAGATTTGCCAATACAATATTCCAATGACGATTGATTATGCCATAGCAACTGACTCCTCGAAAAGTGCATCTATGGGTGAACATAAGAGGAAATAATAATGATTACAAAACAGATGACTGAGAGTAGCAATATAAAATGAATCTCACCCATCTAAGAAAGATGTAAAAGTCACAGAGGCACCAATCAAAATGTATAATACGGTAGATATAAGTATTCAGTATCGTGATTTGGAACATAGCCAGAATGTGGAAAGTAAACCTCATTTGTTATTGGCCACATTTGACGCAACTCATTAAAGGTTAACTGTTCCTTTGTCTTGAAGTAGCAGTAACGAATGAAGTGTCGTCAGCAGGCTTCTCCTTAGACGTTACCGGTACTTACTTTTTACATCATCATGAGACAAAAAAGAGGCCTACAGAAAACAAAACACACCCCTAAGTCACATCAGTACAGACAACTACATGACAAACACACTCCATCAACGCTAGTGACCATAAGTATCTGCCTATTAATTAAGACCAAGGCACCAAATATCTTATAAGGAGAACCTATTATTATTAGTATACTGAAGGGCTACGGATTCCCACAAGATATCCCAGAAAACAAGTCAAGCCAATGTTAATAATAAGTGATTTGTTTCGTGACTTTCTATGGATGATTCAATAGCCCTTTGAATGACCAAATAGAGGTTCTCCCCTAAATCTTTATAGGCCAGTAGTTAAAAAAATCCTTCAAATCATACTGTAAAGTTTAGTTCAAATAGCTTGATGAAGTGTGTTTATAGTTCTACTTTACATTACGACAGTTGCAGACTAGATGCTAAGACTATAGATGACGACCTTCTTACGACTTATAGATGACGACCTTCTTACGACTTTCTTATTTTTAAAGCTTTTATTATACGGTATATGGTTTCTCGTTTGTCATGCTCAAAAGATTTAAGGGGGTAATTCACTTTTGTTACATTGGAGTGCCTTGCTTCCTCCAAAGTATGCCAGGAAACAGAACCAGAAGAGCAAAAATAATGGTGTTCTGTTGCTTGGAATAGTTTGGAGTATTCAGTTGCTTCAGATTTACCAACACAAAATTTGCCACTTAAAGGCTTAGGTATCTCTCAAGGGCATCATTACCAATCAAACGTGAGGAACTTCAGCACACCCGAAAGTGATAATTATGTCCTTGGTCTCATATTGTTTAAAGTATAGAGCAAAAGTTAAGGGGAAAGTTTTATTTTGGTAATTCTGGAGCAAATGAATCCTCCAAACTATTCCAAGCAACAGAACCCTATTATTTTTGCTCTTCTGGTCCTGTTTCCTAGCATACTTTGGAGGAATTAAGGCACTCCAATGTACCAAAAAAGAAATACCACCTTAAGCTTCAACATTATTTTAAGTGGCCCATAGCACCAGTCACAGTTACTTCTCCCTATGATGGAAACTCAGAGTGATTGACTCGGTATACTCTGACCTTCTCAAAACACTGTACTCTTAGAATATTCTCAAAATAAAACAGCTTCTCAAAACACTCGTAGCTTCCCGAAACATGACATAAATACACCGGTTCTATCCAAACAAATATTTTTAAATGCACACATGTTTTAAGTAGATTTCAGTCTTCATATAATTACCTAGTTTTCACAGGTATGGTGTATTTTGTATTGACTTTTATTACTTTTGCCAGAAGAAGAAGAAGGCTAAGGATTGAGATGAGGCAGTAAAACGTAAAAAGGGAACGTTTATTGTGGGTAAATTGGAAGGTTAATGATTCCTTCAAACAAAGCAATAAAACAAGATTTTCTACTCGTCATTGAAGTACTAGTCTGATTCCTAGCATAGATAGATAGGAGGAAACAAGAGCCCTTCAAATTAACCACAGCAAATTATCACATTAATGGTGTAGTACAGTATTGGTAAATCTTCAGTATAATTATGATTCCTCCAAAATAATCCAAGCAACAGACCACCATTACTTTTGTTAATGTAGATAATGTTTACAGACATACTTTGGAGGAATCAAAGCCCTCCATAAATACCAAAAATGATCAAAAGTGTAATATTACCCCCTTAGCCAAACAAACAAACAAACAAACCAACAAACACGAAAGGAACCAACCGGACCATATATAAGGATACGAATAATGAATGAAGAGGACCAGAAGAAGAAGTCCCCGATATAATGACACCCTCCTTATGTTAACCGGAGCGTATCCAACCTAGCCTAGGAAGCGGATAATTTGTCAGCGGGCCGCATGTTATCTCGGCTCTACAAGGCCCATTATCCACAATATAGGCACCATCACAAAGTATTACCCACACCAAAAAATTGCACGTGTTTTTCTTCGTCTGTATTTGACTAGATGACATTCGTGACCTGCCAACCAGCCACGGATGTCTTTACTCTCTTTCTCTTTTTCCTATGAGATTTTTTTATTTTTTATTGTGTGTGCGTGTGTGTGGAGGTGGAAGTGTGTGTGTGTGTGTAAGTGGAGGTGGAAGAGTGTGTGTGTGTGTGTAAGTTGGGGTGGAAGTGTGTGTGTGTGTGTGTGTGTGTGTGTGTGTGTGTGTGTGTGTAAGTTGGGGTGGTAGTGTGTATGTGTGTGTGTTTGTAAGTGGAGGTGGAAGTGTGTGTGGAAGTGGAGGTGGTAGTGTGTGTGTGTGTAAGTTGGGGTGGAGGTGGAAGTGTGTGTGTAGGTGGTAGTCTGTGTGTGTGTGTAAGTAGAGGTGGTAGTGTGTGTGTAAGGGGAGGTGGAAATGTGTGTATGTACAGTATAATTATGTACATATGTGTGTGTGTGTCAGACCGGGAAAACAGCGTGAAATGGCCGGTAGAAAGTCCCTTCGTGTAGAGTCCTTGGCCATTACACAGCGGACTCCATGTATGTACAATAACTATGTATGTATTTATGTATAGCATGAAATACAGTAGTCGAGTGTATGTATGTATGTATGTATGTATGTATGTATGTATGTACTGTATGTATGTATGTATGTATGTATGTAAGTATGTATGTATGTATGTATGTATAGCATGAAGTACAGTAGTCGAATGTATGTGTGTATGTATGTACTGTATGTATGTATGTATAGCATGAAGTACAGTAGTCGAATGTATGTATGTATGTATGTAAGTATGTATGTATGTATGTATGTATAGCATGAAGTACAGTAGTCGAGTGTATGTATGTAAGTATGTATGTATGTATGTATAGCATGAAGTACAGTAGTCGAATGTATGTATGTATGTATGTATGTATGTAAGTATGTATGTATGTATGTATAGCATGAAGTACAGTAGTCGAATGTATGTATGTATGTATGTATGTATGTATGTATGTATGTATGTATAGCATGAAGTACAGTAGTGGAGTGTGGCAGGAAATGATTCTTTTTGCCACCTGCTGGAGTTTTCACAAGAGTACCTTTACTGCCTTGTGTAACTGTTACCAAAGGTGGTCTCGTCCGGGTAACGGCTTGCGTAACGGCTTCCTTTTCACGGTTCATGTGACTATAATGTTGGAGTATATATATATGTATATTTTTATTTAGAAAGGATATTATCAACTAGTGTTTCTTTCCATGTCAAAAAAAAACGTAAAAAATATAAAATGCGTGACTCTTATGGACCCTGTGATCGTGTATGATGAGAATTGGAGGCTTCTGATTCCTCCTGACTATACCACGAAACACGCTCCTTCCCTATTGATGGTGTTTCTCTGCCTTAATTGAAAGACTCATTTTCCTTCAATTTTCCAACTGCTGAACACCACAGGGTCCCTTAAAACATACGACAGGTGGACGAGAAGAAAACCAATGTGATTCTTCCAGCCCAAAACGTCAGGTTGGAATTAAACTCAGAGCAAGAGGTTTTTTGGGTTCTCCTGTTACATAAAATTACCTGGCTTTAGTCTATATAAATTACCGAAAAAAAAAATTTATGATGTTAGTAAGTTAAAGAAAGGGGAAAGATATCACTCAGCCTTAGATTGAAAGTTAATTCTTGCAAAGACATAACATGATTAAAGAAATAATATTGCTTCTTACACATAAATTGGCTAGTCTATAAAAGTTCATATTTCTTTATGCTAAATTTGACCGCTAAGATGAAATGGGAACTTAATTTTGTACCTGTCCCCGATGATAAGAAAACCTCATTATAGGTCTATTTATAAATGGCACCGAAAAAGAATTACTGTAGAGGAGAGCTGAGATATCTGTCGTGGATAAATTTATATACCGGTATATATTTAACCAGTCTTTGATAATGATAAAAACAGAATTGTAGATCACTCTATTCTTAAATGCATCGAAGAAGAATTGAGATGACTGTCGTGGATATGTATTATTTTTTTTTTACTAGTAATTTCTAGTGATCAAACCAGCATTGAATTGATAAAGAAATAATAATCTATTCTTAAAAGCATTGAGGAAGAACTACAGTAGACCAGAGTTGGGATGGCTGACACACACACACACACACACACACACACACACACACACAGGCTGGCTGGCTGGCTGGCTTACCTCGGCCCATGCACGGAGGCGGCCATTTTCTAGTGGTGCCCCGTTGGTCCCCCGTTGGGCCATGGGTTAACTCCCCCCTTCCCACCCCCCTTAGTGACACCTTCTCCCCCTCCCCCCTCTCCCTTCCCATCCCATTTCCCTTCTGACCACTACATTTCTCTCCCCCCCTTTTTTATGTAGCTGGGATGAAGGTTTGAGGTATCTGTGATCGACACGGTTTTACACTCTCTTTTCAAATTTTTTATGCACATGAGTTAACGTTAGACTTGGATGTCTGAGAGAACACGTCTACTTTGATAAGACATGGAAACTTTCTGTACTGTATGAGAACGTTTAAAAATGTTGTAAAATCGTTCAATACTGTGTGAGAAAGTTTAAATATGTTGTATAAACGTTAAATACTGTATTGGAATGTTTAAATATGTTGTAATTACGTTCAATGCTGTATTGGAACGTTTAATGCTGTATTGGAACGTTTAAATATGTTGTAAAAACGTTAAATAATGTATGAGAACGTTTTTTATTATGGTATGAAAATGTGAAAACGCTTTGTGTTGTACGAGAACTTATACCCTTCAAAATTGACAGAGAAAAAGGTTGTCATAATTTCACAAGATTCAATTAAGGGGGTAGTACAGTGTTGGTAAATATGGAACAACTGATTCCTTCAAACTATTCCAAGCAACAGAACACCATTATTTTTGTTAATTTGGTCCTGTTTTCTGGCATACTTTGGAGGAATCATGGCTCTCCAGTGTATCAAAAGTATGCTGCTATCCCCTTCAAGGAATCTATGAACACTGTAACTCTGGATTAACCAAAAAAATATACCCATTAATTAAGATGTAAAAGTATACCATATTATGCTTGTATTTTCGTATACGTATATCTAAATATTGGCTTCTTTCTCCTACTTCCAAACACAATATATTTTTCTACCATAATCTTAATATTACCTTAGTTATCAGTTCTTTCAATAATACTCCCACTTCTCTTTAATTTACTTTCTTAACTTCGTCGTTGCTGTCACTAGTACAGTTCTTTCCACTACTAAAATTTCCACTCTTAGTTGTTAAGAGGGCAATTATTTTTGGGCCAGGTAAAAGGGCTCCTGATTTCTCCAACTTATGCCAGGAAGCAAATTAGTACCTCAATTATACGAGTAGAAAATATGTTTTAAAGCATAATTTGGAGGAATAAGCTGTCCTTCAAAGCTCCCATGACATAATTATGATGTATATACAATCGCGACCATTCGAAACTTCAACAAGGCCTGAGCACAAACTTTGGGTAACTACGACTGTGATTCTTTCTGTATACCTTAGGAAGTATTACTTATAAACTCGTAATATTTGTGTCTAGAACAGAACTCCTCGTGACTGTTCTGTGTGCCAAAGGAGGAGGTGAGTTGTGGTGGAGCCTACCCAAATTTCTGCCCTTTCCTGCTGTTATAATTTTGGATGAAGGTTTGCCATCTTGTATGTACCTTAGTGCTGTCTAAGTGCAACTGTGTAAGTCCCATTTGCAAATATAATCGTCTAAAGCACCTACATTTCCATCGTAGTTGTTCTCTGTGCTCCTTTCCTTTCCTTTCTCCTTGTTCACCTTTCATTGTCATCAGCTATACCGTACTTTCTTTAATAGTTACTATGTATATCATATCATTACGTTTCTTAACATTAACTGTACACTTTTCCCCATTACTATTTCATTACAGACGCTATTTTTATTCTCCTATCACTGTCTGATCAATTTCCTTGTCCGTGATTATTCTCAAATCACTGTCTCATCACTTTCGCTATATTAAACTCTTCCACTTAAGTCCCACCGCATTTACTGCACATATATTCTCATCACTATCTCATGATTACCACGTTTCTTCCTCTAAAACCACCACCTCTCTCACTACCTTCCAATTACTGATTTTCAGTTCTCTCTCACACCACCATCATAACTATCACCACCACATTCACTACTACTTTTGCTACTACTACTACTACTACTACTACAACTGTTCCTACTGCTACTACTACTACAGTACTACTATTAGAGCTAATCCTATGACTACTAGTGAAACTATTTCTACCACTACCAAAAGACATCACCACCACCAGTAAAAAAGGAATGACACTCAACATTATATCCCACAAACATTACTACCACCAACTACCAATCCAACTACCAATACCAAATTTATCATCAAATGTCTCACCGCCATTAAAGCACTAACAAAAAATATCTATCTTCATCACCAACACCACCACCAGTATCATCACTACCAAACTCAAAGCTATTCCTCCCGTATGTATCTTCCTTAACCTTGGCGCTTTTGTCTGACTAACTCCAAAGGATTTTTCTCTCAATAGCTAAATATTAAATAAACTATATCACTCATATCTTACTCATTATGCTTGATCTAACACTAAGAGGATGTCACAAGAAATTCCCAGTTGTCCAAAGATTAATTAAGGTGGATATAGGACCGTGTTGGAAAGTTGGTGATAAATGATTCCTCGACATTGTGCCACAGAAAAAACCCTGCACCTTTACTGAGGAATCCTGGAGTTTGTTTATATTACATACTTTGGAGGATTCAGTAGTATTCAAGTACTGTACTGCCAGTTATTATGACGAGTACCATAAGTAGTTTTCCCTTCATCTTTCACTGTCAACACCAAGGAGTATACTTTTTTACATTCACTATCACCTTTCCCTATTCACTATCACTTTCCCCTCTACCTTTCATTATCATCTTTCACCATCACTTTTCACTATTATCTTTCACCTCTCATTACCTCACCTTCCCCTTCACCTTTCATTATCACCTCTCATTCTCACCTTTCATTACCTCACCTTCCCCTTCACCTTTCACTATTATCTTTCACCATCACCTCTTACTTTCACCTCTCACTACCTCACCTTCTCTTCCACCTTTCACCATCACCTCTCACTCTCACCTCTCACTACCTCACCTTCTCTTTCACCTTTCACCATCACCTCTCACTCTCACCTCACACAAACTCACCTTCCCCTCCACCTTTCACCATCACCTCTCACTCTCACCTCCACCTTCCCCTCCACCTTTCACCATCACCTCTCACTTTCACCTCTCACTAACTCACCTTCCTCTCCACATTTCACCATCACCTCTCACTCTCACCTCCACCTTCCCCTCCACCTCTCACTCTCACCTCCACCTTCCCCTCCACCTCTCACTCTCACCTCCACCTTCCCCTCCACCTTCCACCATCACCTCTCACTCTCACCTCCACCTTTCACCATCACCTCTCACTCTCACCTTTCACTGTCACCAAAAATACTCCTGCTTTCCTTGCTCTTCCTCCCACCTGCTGATTATAACTCGTAACTGTATTGCTTCCTGCTTGCTATCTGTCAGCTTGCCTGCTCTTCTGCTGTAATGGAAGCTCGGACTACTTATTTGTGTTGAAAAAAAAAGTCACTTCCTGCCTGCTTGCCTGCTTGTATAGCTTGCGTGTACTGTAGTGAATTTGTGTGTGCGTGCGTGTGTGTGTGTGTGTGTGTGTGTGTGTGTGTGTGTGTGTGTGTGTGTGTGTGTGTGTGTGTGTGTGTGTGTGTGTGTGTGTGTACATATATGTGTGTGTGTGTGTGTGTGTGTGTGTGTGTGTGTGTGTGTGTGTGTGTGTGTACATATATGTGTGTGTGTGTGTGTGTGTATATGTGAGTGTGTGTGTATGTGTGTGTGTGTGTGTGTGTGTGTGTGTGTGTGTGTGTGTGTGTGTGTGTGTGTGTGTTTGTGTGTGTGTGTGTGTGTGAGTGTGTGTGTGTGTGTGTGTGTATAATTAGGTACGTACGGTTCGTAAGTGGAAATGAGTGTTGCATTAATTTTTTATGTCCTGGTACTTACTGTGTGTGTGTGTGTGTGTGTGTGTGTGTGTGTGTGTGTGTGTGTGTGTGTGTGTGTGTGTGTCACGATGTACGCTGTCCTTTGTCTAAAAATACGTGTGTGTTGGCGTGTACGAGTATATTTTCAGTGGGTAAAAGTTTGCTAGTATGTATGTATGTATGTGTATATGCTCAGGTGTGTACGTATTGCGTGATTGGTGTGCAAGCGTGAATAGAGTTTATGCGTTGCGTACACAGTGTAAAGTCATGTAAGTACGCAACACTCAAGAATAATAATATAATATAAGTTTCTGTTTTTGTCTATTTATATAAGGTTGGTGAGTGGTGTTCCAGTTTTTGGTGGTAAATATGGAGCAACTGATTTCCTCTGAACTATTCCAAGCAACAGGACACTACAATTATTTTTGTTCATCTTGTCCTGTTTCCTGTCAAACTTTGGAGGAATCAATGCCCTTTAATGCACCAAATGTATACTTACTATTCCCTGAAGTGCCGTAAGAGTATTCGGAAACCTGACAGACCAATTGCTTCCGTAAATAAATAAATGGAAAAATACTTAAATCTTTATGTGTAAATATGTGTGTGTATAAATCTGAGTGTGTATAAATCTGAGTGTGCGTGTGCAGGCAACATTATTTTTGTTTAAGATGCACCTCAATTTTACCCAGTGTATTGTAAAGACGTATCATATCCGGATGTCATTATCAAACAGAGGAGGGCAGCCAAAATGCAGCCCAGAAGTCCAGTTGCCTAATAATAAGAATTTTCACAGCATTGTAACTATAAGAGTGTGGAGAGTCGGGAAGGTGTGATACATTACATACAACTGATGGTAAAATGAAACCTGTGATATTACTCGTATCTATATATGTGTTAAGGGCCTGTGTGATATAGTTAGAATATTGGAGGTAAATGAGTCCTTCAAATGTTGCCACCACGAAACACAATCTATATACAGTAGAAGGAGCATGTTTCGTGGCATAGTCAGGAGGAAACAGGAGCCACCAATTCTCATACACGATCACAGGGTCCTTAAGGGGGGAAATCTCTTGTTGGTAGTATGTTAGAGTGCTCTGATTCCTCCAAAGTATGCCAGTAGACAGGACCAATATGATAAAAACAATGGAACTGTTGCTTGGAATTGTTCAGAGGAAATTAGTTGCTCCAGATTTGCCACACCGTACTTCCCCCTTAAGGAACCCTGTGATGTAGTCGGAAAATTGGAGATAAATGAGTCCTTCAAATATTGCCACGAAACACCACCTACATGGAAGAGCTTGTTTCGTGGCATGTTCAGGGGAAATCAGAAGCCTCTAAAAATATTCATACACGATCACAGGGTCCTTAACTTGACTCAGGCAGGTTGGTGATTGCTCCAAACACTACAGCAAAGCCACATCTATCTATACTATGATTCTATAGTGAGAGGGTTTGTTTGTGGGATAGTTTGAAGAAATTAAACTCTTGCTAATTGAAAAACGATTCAGATAATCATGAGGTATTCAGATAATATTTATTTCAGGAGTGTTTTTCAATATCAAGCCATACTATATAATATTATGTAATATCTCGTTACATATTTACTTCATTTTATGGTTTCAAAAACAATACATAATATAATATACATTATTTCCCCACTTTTCTTCCTCGCCCTCATTTAATTTTTATTGAATTTTATTGTCACAAAAATAGGGAAAAGAAATAAAGATGAAGTTATCGTCAGGAACCAAAATTAGTCTACGTGTTCACATTGCCATCATTGACATTTTCCCGTTACATTCCTCCTTGTCGGTCGGTATATATGGAGCGACTCGCCTTACACACCACAATAGACGAAATGTACGACAAGAACCTGGTGCTGTATCAGTTGTAGGAGAAGACGAACCAACACTCAATTAAGATGGATGGTTATCTCACCTTGGAAGCCTACGAGGGGCGACACTACAGCTCCGTTAGTGTTCAGGCGCTACAAGAAATTAATATCGAGGCACATTTTGCTGGAAAACATTTGCCACGTATTCAGAGATCTTTTAATTTTAAGGGGAGAGTATACTTTTGGTACATTGGAGAGCCTTGATTCCTCCAAAGTATGCCAGAAAACAGAACCAGAGAAACAAAAATAATGGTGGTCTGTTGCTTGGAATAGTTAGGAGGAATCAGTTGCTCCAGATTTACCAACACTGTACTTCCCCCTTAATTAAGAGCGTAGTACACTGTCGGTAAATCTGGAGCAACTGATTCCTCCAAAGTATATCAAACAACGGGCCACCATTACTTTTATCAATATGGGTGTGTTTCCTCCATGGTACATTTTGGAGGAATCACTTTGCTCTAATGAACTAAACAAACGTATACAACCTTCTTTTGGTACACTAGAGCTCCTCGATTCCTCCAAAGTATAATGCCAGGAAACAGGACCAGATTAACAACAATAATGGTGGCCTGTTGCTTCGAATACTTTGAAGGAATCAGTAGCTCCAGATTTACCAACACAGTACTTCCTCCTTAAACATCGTCTAAAAATAGGAAGAAGTGTACTTATGTTTCTCACAACCAACAAAATAAGTTAGTATTTAGCATAAATTATGGTAAGTGAATTATTTCCTGCCTCGATGTGATGGTGGTTTGGAAAGAAGACACGTTTTAAATAAATGAGAATTAAATATATGACTTTCTGTAACTAAATAACCAATCAGCTCTATCTTACTTCTCCAGACCACGATATTCACACATTTTATGAAGCGTGTGAAGTGAAGGATATGTTTGTTATGGTAACTAACTAACAATGTGGTTCTTGGTGAGGATGGTTAAGGGACCCTGTGATGTAATCAGAAAATTGGAGATAAGTGAGTCCTTCAAATATTACCACGAAACACACACACCTATATGGAAGGAGCTTGTTTCGTGGCATGGTCAGGAAGAATCAGAAACCTCCAATTTTTATACACAATCACAGGGTCCTTAAAGTTTGTGTGGTGAGGGACTGGCAATATTAGTGATGGTGTGTGACGATGGTGATGGTCGTGGAGATAGTGATTACAATGATGATATGGTGCTCGTTAATATGGTGAAGAAGATGATGACAATGATGATGATAGTAATGATCGTAAATATGGTGAAGAAGATGATGACAATGATGATGATAGCAATAACTATGATGGTGATGATGATGGTGATAATGATGATAGTGGTGGTGATGATGATGATAGCTGTAGTTGCTGTGATGAGTGACTGACAATGATAGAGTTGGCGGTGGTGATAATGACCATGCTGGGTGTTGTAAGGAGGAGGAGGAGGAGGAGGAGGAGGAGGAGGAGGAGGAGGGGGAGGAGGAAGAAGAAGAAGAAGAAGAAGAAGAAGAGGAGGAGGAGGAGGAGGAGGGGGAGGAGAAGGAGGAGCAGGGGGAGGGGAAGGAGGAGGAGGGGAAGGAGGTGAAGAAAATGAGTGACGGAGGTTGACAAAAAGTGTTACAAAATAATGCCTAATGTGCGGTGATGGGTGCTACTCAACTCTCACCGGGAAATAAGAGCCCAAATCTCTACACTTAGCGAGAAATTGAGGGGACAGACGACGACGACACGAACGGAAAGACAGAGTGCATGACTGACGACGAGAATGCATTGTTAAGGGACCCTGTGATGTAGTAAGAAAATTGGAGGTAAGTGAGTCCTTCAAATATTGACACGAAACACCACCTATATGGAAGGAGCTTGTTTCGTGGCATGGTCAGGAGGAATCAGAAGCCACCAAGTCTCATTCACGATCACAAGGTCCTTAAGGGAGTTGGTAGTGTAGTGTTGGTATAAATCTAGAGCAACTGATTTCTCCCAACTTTTTCAAGCAACAGGCCACCATTATTTTTGTTATTCTGGACCTGTTTCCTGGCATACTTTGGAGGAATCAAGGGACTCTAATGTACCAAATGTATGCTGTCCTCTTAATTAAGGGCCCATGTCATGTAGTCAGAATATGTGAGGTTAGTGAGTCCTTCAAACATTGCCACGAAACACCACCTACATTGAAGACCCTTGTTTCGTGGCATAGTCAGGAGGAATCAGAAGCCACCAGGTCTCATACACCACCACAGAGTCCTTATGTCCCAGTGTGTGCATGTATTCAACTTGGAGTCAGTTTCTTTCACCTTCATCCGGGTGTATTACGAAAAAAAAAAATATATATGGTTGTATGGAATAGAAGTGGGTGTTAGAGGAACGCGTTTTCCCCCGTCCTCTGGTCAAGCTAAGGATTCACCCGTCCCTTGAATCTGACCGGTGCAAAGCTGGCCTGACTCAGAATGGAGGAAAAAAGGAAGGAGAACGATGGAAGTAGCTGTTTATTTGATGGTCTTGTAAGGGAATAATCACATAATGTTTGGCAAAGTCTGAGGCGATGTATTCCTCCAAACGTTATTAAGAAACACATAATTATATTGGTAGTGTGTTGGAGGGTAGTATTTTGGAGGGATCATTTACCTCCAATGAACACTATATTATCCCTATGAGTAGTGTTGCACCCCAGATTAAATTTCTTTATGTATTTATCACTCTCTATGTGGGAACTGTCAAAGGGGTGGACATATTTAGGGTCAAAAGCAAACATTATACACCAATTACCATGTAACTTCTGTGATTCTCTTTAATTGTAGGCACAAATTTGTTGTCTAGAGATGTCAGAAAAATCCTTAGATATATGAAAATTCTATTTTATTATCCATTTTTTTTTTTCATTTATCATAATTTACAGTATATTACGGAATATTTGAAAGGATAATTATTCTTTCTCATTGCTTTCAATTTTTCAAGTGAGATATATATACTATAGAAAAATAATAATAATAATAATAATAATAATAATAATAATAATAATAATAATAATAATAATAATAATAATAATAAAAAGATAAACAATGAAAAATGCCAATGAATACGCCAAATATTTGCAGAAAATAATAATACACTTTCCCTCAGGTTTTCAAAATAGAATTCTTGGCAGCGTGACACAGTGTACAGCCATCCATCCATCCATCCATCCCCTCCCTTATTAGCAACGAGAGTGATTGGAGGAGAATGAGACGATGAGGAGAGGTCGGAAGTGAACCAAGTATGGCATAGTAAGGGTGAATCGACAGAGAGGGGAGGAGGAAAAGGAGGAGAAGGAGGAGAAGGAGGAGGAAGAGGAGAGTGTTGGTGAGGAGGAGGAGTAAGAGGAGAGTGTTGGTGAGGAGCAAGAGGAGGAGAAAGAGGAGAGTGTTGGTGAGGAGGAAGAGGAGGAGGAGAGTGTTGGTGAGGAGTAGGAAGAGGAGAGTGTTGGTGAGGAGGAAGAGGAGGAAGAGGAGGAGGAGGAGGAGGAAGAGGAGAGTGTTGGTGAGGAGACAGAGGAGGAGGAGGAGGAGGAGAGTGTTGGTGAGGAGGAAGAGGAGGAGAGTGAGGAGGAGGAGGAGGAGAGTGCTGGTGAGGAGGAAGAGGAGGAGAGTGAGGAGGAGGAAGTGGAGGCACGTCAATGAGCAGAGATTGTGAATGAAGGGAAGGATGGGAGTAAGGAAGGAGGGGACGGTAGTAAAGAGGGGGATGGCAGTAAGGTGAAAATTACAAAAGTAGAGAAGAACAGCAAAAATAAATGGATGATGATTAAATAAAAAAACAATGATATGATGATTGAGAAAAATACAATGATAATAAGAGGATGATAATGAAGAGAAAGGTAACAAATAAAGGGAGAGCGATAATGAGAAGAATGACAATTGGGAGAGGAAGTTAAGAGAGGAACAAGAATGAAGAGGAAAATACGAATGAAGAGGAGAATGATGGAGAATGTGAATGAAAAGGAGAATGAAGTGGAATGAATGAGAATGAAGGGGAATTAATGTGAAAGAAGTTGATGATGTGAATGAAATGGGGAAAAAAACGCAAGAAGAAGAAAACATGAAAAGAAATGTCAGTGTAGCTTGTGATCGTATTCTGACTAACCCCAGAAAATATTAATGGGTTAGAATACCACTAAATAGACAGTAGTAAGGATTAAGTAGCATCACCTCTCAGACCGTGTTCCTAGCACTACTATAATTACTAACTAACAAGTGATGACTGTACTTACCAGAGGAAAAGACAGTACCACACAAAAAGTTAAATATGGATATGGTCCTAAAAAAAGACGAGACAAGGTTTTCTCTCTCTTTCTCTCTGTTCGTGACCATCAATAAAAAAACAAGCTAGAATAGATGCAGGTTACGAACTACAAATGCCATCACAGTCACACCAAGGACTAAGGATATTCAGACAGGTTTCTTCCCACCATTCGTCACCTCCAACTAACTAGAAAGGGTAGAAAGGGTATACATGCAGGGGGTGAAGGACAAAGGCCACTGTCACTCTAAGGGCTGAAGAAGTACAGAAGGCAAGTTTTTTTTCTCCCCCCTCCCCCCCTTCCATTCGTTACTGTCAATGCAGCTAGTTACTTTGAGGGTTGACGAAGTATACTGTTTGGACGACTAGTTATGATGGTTGAGGAAGTAGTGTATATATATGACTATGTACTCAGAGGTTAAGGAAATATATACCTAGAGGTCTTGTAATTCTGAGGGTTGAGGAAGTAGTATATAATATTATATGACTAGGTACTTTGAGGTTAAGAAAATATATGCCAAGACGATTTTTATTCTGAGGGTTGAGGAAATAGTGTATATATGACTATAGGTACTCTGAGGGTAAGGAAATATTGCCTATACAACTTGTTATTCTGATTTTGAAGGTTGAGGAAGTAGTGTATATTATATGACTATGTACTTTGAGAGTTAAGGAAATGTATACCTAGACGATTGTTATTCTGAGGGTTGAAGAAGTAGTGTACAGAATATAAGGTATAACTATTTTCTCTGAGGCTAAGGAAATATTGCCTATACAAATTGTTATCCTGATTCTGAAGGTTGAGGAAGAACTGTTTAGATGACTAGTTACTCTGAGACGCTAAGGAAATATTGCGCTACATGGATGACAGGTTCTTTCTCTCTTTCGTTACCGGCAGCTATAGCTAGAGTGGGTGCAGGAGAAGGGCAACATGGCAAGCAGACAGGCAAGCAGACAGGCAGACAGACAGCTCCGGTGGTCGGCTGCCGTTCACACAATCATCACGCACACCGGTTGTTGGAAGAAAGTTGCCGATAACACAACAGTAGCAACTCTGAGCCAACTCCAGAGGCAAAGTCCTAATCAGCGGAAGTATTGTTCAGTCACACCCAATACAACTAACTAACTCCTGCAACAACCAATGAAACGACCTCAAAAAAATTGATGAGAGACAATCGGTGTTGGTCTTTAAAATTTGGTCTTTTTTTAATATTTGGTCTCTAAAATTTGATCTCTAAAATTTGGTCTTTAATATTTGGTCTCTAAAATTTGGTCTTTAATATTTGGTCTCTAATATTTGGTCTTTAATATTTGGTCTCTAAAATATGGTCTTTAGTATCTGGTCTCAAAAATTTGGTCTTTAATATTTGGTCTCTAATATTTGGTCTTTAATATTTGGTCTCTCAAATTTGGTCTTTAATATTTGGTCTCTAATGTTTGGTTTCTAATTATTTGGTTCAAAAGATTCACTCAAATGGCTCAGTTATAATAAAGCTTTTTGTCGTGTCTGTGCTGTTACTCTTACTCTTACTCAATTACTCTTATCTTTATTTAATTAGCCCTCATGCTGACAGTAGTGAAACATTGAAGAACTGGGTACTGTATAATATTATGATGAGTAGTTTTGAAGGATTCGATCGATACCTTGTCACTCTGAGCTATATAACCTGATAATGTTTACTTATTGGGAAACCGCACAAAATAGTTATAATAAGAAAACACTATAGGACAAAATAAATATAATAAAACACTATAGGGACAAAATAATTATAATAAAATACTATGGAGACAAAAAAGTTATAAGAAAACACTATAGGGACAAAATTATTATAATAAAATACTATGGAAACAAAATAAATAAAATAAAATACCATAGGGACCAATAGACATATACCCTAGTTCAAACTCTGTGCTGGAAGATAAGAATAAGATATCTAAGGGGAAATCTTTACATGCACTTCCGCTAAGGGGTTATAAGATTCAGCAGGCTAATAATATTCAAAGCTTTTTATTCCTCCACACTGAGCGAAGATACGGAAATATTATTATCTGACCACACGTACAGTTTGGCTTATATACTTTGGAGGAATACTGGTCTCAAGTTACCGATATCTAAGCCTTCACTATGAAAGATATGAGGAAGTTTATCCATCATCAAAGCGATAAGAGTCCATTTGTTGGCCCGGCGTACTGTTCCCCACAAATAATGATGGAATATTTTCTCGTCTATATAATTTGCAGCACAGGTAAGAAAATATTCAATACAACCTTCACTACAATTGTCCAAACTTCTACCAATGACTGAAACGACTGAGTACTGGATTATTAAGGGACCCTGTGATGTAGTCAGAAAATTGGAGGTAAATGAGTCCTTCAAATATTGCCACGAAAAACCCCCTATAGAGATGGAGCTTGTTTCATGGGATAGTCAGAAGGAATCAGAAGCATCCAATTCCAAAACACGATCACAGGGTCCTTAAGGTGGTAATTCTTTTTTGTCACATTGCATGGAGTGCCTTGATTCCTCCAAAGTATGCCAGGAAACAAGACCAGAAGAGCAAAAATAATGGTGTTCTGTTGTTTGGAATAGTTTGGAGGATTCAGTTGCTCCAGAATATTACCAACACAAAACTTACCCCTTAAAAGAGTCAGTCATCAGTTGTCGACGAACTGGATGGCTACTGACTGAATCCTCAAAACTACACTACATAATATATATTCCTTCTCGTATACAGCAGTGATGGTCTGATTTCCCGATATATTTTTAGAGGAAACATTAGCCTTTCTTTCACTTCCAGCACAAAGATGACCCCCTTGAGATTACAATGAAGACACAAACAAGGAATTACAATATCTTCGTAATTCACATGTGCGTTAAAGGAGTCCTACCTGAACACGAACTAGAATAAAATATAATAATAATGAAATAAAGCACAGTGTTAATCCATTGTATCTGTGGGTATTAATGGTTTTTTTTTTTTTTTTTCCTAGTGACTGCACATGTATGAGTGTGTGTTGAGGGTTGGTGGACTCAGGAATTATCATGTGATGCAAATGAGAGACAAATGTCAGTGTTTAGAGATAATGCTGGGGTCATCATCACGGGGTTAATCACACACACACACACACACACACACACACACACACACACACACACACACACACACACACACACACACACACACACACACACACACTCAAATCATGACGAGGCTATATAGACAAACACACACAAATCATCACGAGGCTACACACACACACACACACACACACACACACACACACACACACACACACACACACAAATCATCACGAGGCTACTCACACACACACACACACACACACATTTGGTCCTCATTATCTTAGTTACTTGATGGGGGATGGTAAGTAGCTTCTCCTGGTTTATTTATACAAAACAAATTGAGTATTACAGGGGAATTATTCTCATAATATTATGTACTGGAAATACAATCTCAAATATTATCTAATAACCTTCCTTGTAATAGTGGTGAAACATAGTTAACAATAATGTGTATTTATCTTTGGTAGAAACATTTATATATATATCTACATTTATTTCTTTTAGGTGAGTGCATGAAAAGTTTGGGTTAGATTATTATGATTTTCTCGACGACGATCCTGCTGAATCAGAAACAATCATATCTTGCAGGATTTTGATCTTTGTGTAGCTTATTTCCTCTTACACGTTCATGATACCAAACTGGCGTCATTTACCAACCAATGTATGTGCTTCTCTGAAAACATTATAAAAACAGAGGCATCGTGAAATTTTCGTTCCCGGAAAATGACACAGTATGAATTCAGTCAACTCCATAACCGGTGGCGGAAGGACGACAACACATTTATAACCCACACGACAAAGAACACCAATGACAATAAATTCCTTCCGAGACCAGAACAGACAATGACATCGCTCAGTAAATGTTATGATGACCGGGGGACAAAGAACACTGAATCGCACACAAGTGAACTAAAATTATATATATAAAAAAAAAAAAATAAAACACTGAAACGCAGACAAGTGAACCAAAAAAACAGCATTGTCGACGACGATGACGTGACGAAAGACAGGATATGGTGAACAGCCCCCCCTCCCCCCCCCCCCAAAAAAAAAAGAAAAAAGAAAAAGAGGCCATGGAAAGCTCTCTATGTTATGTTATGTTATGTTATGTTACGTATACGCACACACCTCGACCCCTTCCCTCCCGCCAGTCTTCTTCTTCACCCTGGACGGACGGAGCTGCTGCGAATACTCCCGTCACACCCAGAGTATACTGTATGCTCTGTATGTCACGTCTAGATTACGGTATATACGCAGTCACGCTTTGATTACACACACACACACACACACACACACACACACACACACACACACACACACACACACACACACACACACACACACACACATACGTAGTCACATCAAGAATACGCTATATACGCTCGTTGTCTTGCCTAGAATACAGTGTACGCCATGACGTTAAAAGTGCGCAGTCACAACTAAAATTCGGTGTTCCCTATCATACTTACAATGTACTCTAATGTTTTTGTTTCTACTTGTACGATATCACACTTAGATTTCAATATACACAACCACTCCTAGAACACAGGACGCTATCACATCTGGATATAAACAGTCTCTATCTTATCTGGATTACAGTGCCGTATCTAGAATAATATTTAATACGGTATCACATCTGCTGTGTAATAAGACATTTGCAATTACGTTCTGGAAAACAACAGAAAGAGCAGTTCAAATATATTTTTTTATGTGCTTTTATTATCTTATCAGACTGAATATAATTTTAAGTTTCAAATACATCAGTTTTTAAGACACTAATAAAAAATGTGCAATGGGATATTTTTTTCCCTTCAATACCCTGAGGCTTAAAGAATACAGTAATGTCACGTTAGATATATGTAATATTAAATTATTGTATTAATCTATGTTTATTAAGTTACTTATTTTTTGTTTTATTGATGTAGTTATTGACTTGCACTTGTTATTTCCCTAATGATTAGAACATAATATTTTTAGTCATATATCCACAGAGAAAAAAAAAAAAGGTTCTGAATGATTAGAGCAGAACATTTTTTGTCATATATCCACATAGAGAAAAAAGAAAGGTTCTGATGAATGATTAGAACAGAATATTTTAAGTCATATATCAACAGAAAGAAAAAAAACAAGGTTCTGAATATCCCACATTCCCTGGCTGGCAATAGTGAAGGTGTAAGCTTGTCCTCACCTCTCATTATAATCAACACCATCAAAGTCACCACCATCAAGACCCCATTTCCTCATTTTCTAAGGACTCCATCGGACAAACGATCCACCTGGTCCATCCTGGCTCCAGTTCTCACACTTTATCAGACCGTATATACTTACGCAACGAGAAGGATCGTGATTGGTGGATATGTGGTGTATAAGCCAACCGATCTTCATACCACAGTACCAGACACATACAACTTTTCTTTATCCTTCACTAGATAGAACTGCTTTGAAAGTCTAGTAAATGAACCAACTGTTAAATTTCCCAGGGGTACATCAGATTCATGCATATCTCTCCTTCCACTACAAGCGTCCTATATATATTTTTTATTTTCAGTCCATTATAAGATCCGGTACCGTATTTACTACTATAGAAGGCTACAACACTGAATTTCTTCCTAACGCTGCATGGCCTAAGGTGGGTTCGGACTGGAATGAATGTTCTTTACGTAGAAGAGGTGATGAATGTGTGAAGATCCAATAGAGTCACATGTACAGTCACGAGCACAAATAAGTATTCAGGTAGGTGTGCCTCGAATACCTAGAGACAATGAATAAAATTAATACATGCACAATTAGATCTCCATTGGAATGACTTCTTTGGTGAATTAGACTGTTCAAAGTTTCAACCAAAGCTGTACACTTATTAATGCTCGTGACTGTACTACCTACCATGCAGTACTCCATGGAGCCACACAAACATGTACAGTATTATTATAGCAGTACTGTCATTGCTCCAGGTACCAGGAACTCCACCACTCAGACATACACATACTCCACTGTACGACTAAATGGAAGAACTCCTAATAATGGAAGCCGAGGGTGGAGGATACTATGATAATGATATAATGGTTAGGTATACACGGGAATCACCAGACCAAACACGCAAAATATACCCGCGCATACCTCACATTATCCTCCAGCTGGGGTGTTACATAAAGCAAAAAAATATACCAAGTGGCGTGTTTTGTGAAGGGAAATGATCAGACTTCTCATTCAGTATACCGATGCTAACAACAGGCCTGGAGACAACCAACTACCGGCCAGCGTGAGACTTGTGAGAGAAAATGCTTGTGGTGGACGTACAGTGGTGGTGTGTATAATATATTGAAGACACTCCCTTGTTGGTGTTGTTGGTGTTGGTGTTATAGTTGGTGTTGTTGTTGGTGGTGTTGTTGGTGTAGTTGGTGTTGTTGTTGTGGTGGTGTTGTTGTAGTAGTGGTGGTGGTGGTGGTGGTGTTGTGGTGTTGTATTGGTGGTGGTGGTGTTGTGTTGTTGTATTGGTGGTGTTGTTGTTGTGGTGGTGGTGGAGGTTGTGTTGGTGTTGGTGTTGTTGTGTTGGTGTTGTTGTAGTGGTGGTGGTGGTGTTGTGTTGTTGTGTTGGTGGTGTTGTTGTTGTGGTGGTGGTGGTGGTGTTGTTGTTGGTCATTATGGTGATAGTGGTCATTGTGGTGATGGTGGTCATTGTGTTGATGGGTGGGTAGGTAGGTTGGAGTTAGAAGAAGGTCTCACAGTACTCGAGGCAAGGAAAATTATGATCTGAGAAGATTGTGGAAAATGAGTTCTGTCACACACCTTACATGGGGCACAGACACAGTACATGTACTACTCGCTCTTATATTCACACAAAATTACACACACACACACACACACACACACACACACACACACACACACACACACACACACACACACACACACACACACACACACAAACTGGGAATCTAAAGGATATGTTTAAAATACTGAACACATACATACACATCTTAGTGAAACCCTATACTCACTCCCACATTATACACTTATAAAACATACCCTACAAAGTCATTCACATACACAGTATAATACACACGGACATACATACATACATTCACAAGCTACTTATTATAATTTTACGTACACACACACACACACACACACACACACACACACACACACACACACACACACACACACACACTCACAGCTTGAGACGAAGCTGAGAGAGGTGTTTCAGAGGTGCTTCCTAAAGGGTGTTATTTGGGGCCGTGGATATTTGCGCGGGCCCTCGTCATCCTCAGATCATGTCACCCCAAATGTCGCCAAACTGCAGTCATGAGGGACCATAACGAGACCGTAAACAATGCCCAATGGTTCAATATGTTAAGGCCGAAGACTTTACTTGGCCGACAGAGGACGTTTCTTTTATTTCCTTCGCAACTGGGCTTGGTTTTATTCACATAATGAGTCCCTGGACAAAAATCAGAGCTGACGATATGCTGGAAATTCCCCGATAAAGGTAGAGTGCGGTCAAAATACGACTTCCCTTACGACTACCAGGAAAGTGCCGCTTTGCCACAGCCACTAGCCAGCCAGCCAGCAAACTTGGAAGGGAACTAAAGCCACTAGCCAGCCAGCCAGCCAGCCAGCAAACTTGGAAGGGAACTAAAGCCACTAGCCAGCCAGCCAGCCAGCCAACCAACCAAGAAGGGTACCACAGACACACTGGTATTGTAGTGTACCATTTATTAAGTGAAAATTACAACAGAACATTTTCCTTCATTCTCCGATCAAACTAAAGCTTCTCCGTCCTCCAGCTACACACGAATGGAAGACACCCGAGAGTAAGGACGGAGAAAGTGCAGTAC
>JAWQEG010004230.1:57500-75330 GCA_033782935.1 Petrolisthes cinctipes
TACACACACTCACTCACACACACAGAAAGATACACACACTCACAGACACACACAAATACTTAAACACACACACACACACACACACACACACACACACACACACACACACACACACACACACACACACACACACACACACACACACACGCCTATACATTACTATTTGATAATCGGAAGAAATAACACAACAAAATTTATATGGAATACGAATATGAGGAGAGACAAGACTGATTGTGTGAGCCAGCCTGACAACTTTTGTTTATGTGACGGTCCACGTATCGTCACACACGTCCATCGTTATAGGAGGCAAAATATATAGTCTGAAATATCCTTACGATGATATACAGTAAAAATAAAAACAGTAAAAATATAGTAAAAATGAATACAGTAAAAATATATGTAGTAAAAATATAGTAAAAATAAATACAGTATAAATATAGTAAAAATAAAAACTGTAAAAATGTATATAGTAAAAATACAGTAAAAATAAATACAGTAAAAATACAGTAAAACTAAAAATTATAAATATATATAGTAAAAATACAGTAAAAATTGAAATAGTAAAATAAATAAATAAATGACAATTCGAAATGTTCTGAATCTAAAGAAATGTGAGTTAAAATGTGTAAGGTATGGGAAGTTTGAAATACAAGGCCTTATGAGGAAATACAGTAAGAATAAATAAATGTTAAGTTACAATGCTATGGATGTAAGTGTGAGTTGTAATGTGTACGATATAGTGGCCTTGTATGAATGTTATTATTATTATTATTATTACTATGATTATTATTATTATTAATTTTGTTACTATTATTATATATTATTATTTTTATTACTATTATTATTGTTATTATTTTTATTTTTATTACTATTATTATTTTTATTCTTCTTATTATTAGTACTATTATTATTATTTTTATTACTGTACTGTTATCATTATTATTATTATTATTAATATTATTATTATTATTATTATTATTATTATTATTAATCAAGTAATGTAAGAAAATTTATTGGTTACCTAGGCTATGACGATGACCTGCACGATGGCCCTATTCTGTATAAAGTCTACGGAGTCATCGCACCAGACATCGCTCATTCATCACTTAGCACTTGAATTTTCTAACCTGCGGGATAATAATCTCACTAAAGACGCTGTTAGACGTTTTTTTTAAGACTTTTTTTGCTGTAGTGTACGGTTCATAAACTGGTGAAGAGAGAAATTTCAGACATTATTGGGTGAGACAGAGAGCAGGGAAAGTCTCGAACAGAAAAGAGAAAGGAAAGACAAACTAACGAAGTATAATTTATTTCCTTGTTTCCGATCCAAATCTTAAATTCGTCTGAAGGTTGGCAGAGATGCATGGAAAGAGACCAGCAACAGTCACTCATCTGGGCACCTCGGGTATCCCTGTAACTTCTCTGTGACTTCCCTTTATCACTATAATGAGTCTATTACAAGGACTCGTTCCCTCCGTTCATCATCCGTCCTGGGGTTATTCTCGCTTCGTACAAATTTCATGCGTCATATAAATATATATATTTATACATATATATATATATATATATATACTTTTTTTTTCGTATACAGGAAGACGTGACAAGCCTTAGATTAACCAAAGGAAGGAGGAAAATGTGGTGGCGTGATTCCCTCTTTAGGTCGTGATGAGAACAGGACAACCCGTAGAGTTTTCCTCCCCAGTAATATACCTGCACCGCAAATATGTATACAGTCGGGAAAAAAAATATTGAAACCACCTTTGAATAATGTGTATTTAATTTCAAGGTAAGGATGGTTCCAATATATTTCCTTGGAACCACCTTATGGATAATTGTATTTAATTTCAAAGTAAGGATGGTTCCAATATTTATTTATTTTTCTGCCGACTGTACATCTATCTTGAAATAAATATAGCACAGCATGAGAGGATAGAAATAGCACGGTAGCAGGTTGTAACGTCAAGTAGCCTCGCGTGTTACCTCCTCATCAGTGACCTAAACCATGAATGCCAAGGTCGCCTCCACTGGTGCTGACTGGCAAGGTGGCAAGGGAGCTAGAGGTTGGGGGACGGATGTAAGGTGAAGATTGACAGGGGAATAGAGGTAGGGGACGGAGGTAGGGGACGGATGTAAGGTGAAGATTGACAGGGGAATGGAGATAGGGGGACGGAGGTAAGGTGAAGATTGACAGGGGAATAGAGGTAGGGGAAGGAGGTAAGGTGAGAATTGACAGGGGAATGGAGATAGGGGGACGGATGTAAGGTGAACATTGACAGGGTGAAGTGGCAAAGGTATAGACAGGGGTTAGAGGATGCAGGTAAATAGACAGGAGGCAGAATAAAAGTAGAATGGAGTGGAACAGTGAAATGTGGAGTTTAGGATAGAAGGGAATGAGGTTGAGGATAGGGGTAAGGTGTAGTCTGACAGAGGGAAAGGGGACAGGGACATGGGCAGAGAGTAGGAGTTGGCAAAGAGGCAGGGGACAGAGATTATAGTTGGGGGGGAGGAAGGAGACAGCAGAGGGCATGAGAAAGAGGGTATAAGGAGGGGGCATAGGACAGAAGAAGCAAGCAGAGGGTAGAAGGCGAGGGACAAGAGGTAGAATGCAATGGTCAGAGAGAAAAAGGTTGGTGTAGACTGCAGAGGGAAGAGGGCAAGTGACAGGGTGATGGGAACATGTGACAGTGGGTAGTGTAGAGTGGATAAAGTATAGTTAGTATGAGGCAAAGAGAAGGTATATAGAAGGGACAGGAGATAGTATGAAGAAAGAAGGAATAGGGAAAAGAAGGTAATAAACTGGATAAGGGAGACAGAAGTAATTATTTTTCATTTCTTAACTCTCTTTAACAACAGATGACGTCAGTTTATTCATTATTTTATCTCTGACTACGAATAGACGATGTTTCTAGTCAGATTTCAAGGGACAATATTTGCTTTTAAAGGTTATAAGCAATATATCACTTAACACACACACACACACACACACACACACACACACACACACACACACAGTAGCTCACTTCTTACCTCTTACACAACAAGCTTTGATAAAGATTAGACCATTACATATGACAGGAAAATGGCAGTGGTGTGTAAGAGGTAACGTATGGGCCTATGACGCTAAGCTCAACATAATACCCACACACGAGTAACAACACAAAGAGCAAAGAAGACAAAAGACCCATAAAGCACCGTAATGCAAAGAATAACATACATGCTCGTGACGAAGAGTGTGATGGACTCTAAAATAATAAAGTGTAATAAGGTGGAGTCACGTGAAGGGCAGAGCAGTAAAGTGGGGCAAATTGAATACACTGTGATAAAGTGTATGGGGGAAGGAAGGAAGGAAGGAAGGAGGGTGTAGTAGTAGTAGTAGTAGTAGTAGTAGTAGTAGTAGTAGTAGTAGTAGTAGTAGTAGTAGTAGTAGTAGTAGTAGTAGTAGTAGTAGTAGTAGTAGTAGTAGTAGTA
The DNA here is from genome assembly GCA_033782935.1 of Petrolisthes cinctipes. Lineage (NCBI taxonomy): Eukaryota > Metazoa > Arthropoda > Malacostraca > Decapoda > Porcellanidae > Petrolisthes > Petrolisthes cinctipes. The sequence continues at coordinate 60,969 of JAWQEG010004230.1, forward strand.
GTTGTTGTTGTAGTAGTAGGTCAGAGGAGGTCATTGCGTGGAGATAATAATACCCCAATATTAAGCTACTGACACCTGCTGTAGTAATCTTTATAAGTGTACTGCTCACGTCAAGTTGTTTGTGTTTATATAGAGGGTGAAAAACACTTTGCTCCTCCTCAGTCACATCTATTCTTATAACATCATAAAAGGAGATATCATTTGCCTCTTATCTTCGTTTAACAGTAAAATTATGAGTGTTTAATGTTACTCTATATTGATTTTATATTTCAGTTTAAAGTCCCAGTGTTTTGTTTTTTTATATAAATACTTTAAGCTCCCCTGTGATGTAGTCGGAAAATTCTAGGTAATTGAGTACTGCCTCGAAACACTACCTATATGGAAGGAGTTTGTTTCGTGGTGTAGTCAGGAGGAATCAGAAGCCCTTATTTCTCATGTACGATCACAGGGTCATTAAGTAAAGTGCACAGCATTCAAATATCTAACCAAAAATGCAAATGAAGTTATATATGCATTCCATTATCACAGTTTCGTCAACTTCTACACGAGTTAAGGAGACTTCCCAACTTCATGTAGTATGAATAAACCAATTTGTCTTTCTCTCATTCTAGCTCTCTCTCTTTCTCCCCCCCCCCTCTCTCTCTCTGTAACAAATTCATCTTGTATATAACATAAATAAGAGTCCCATTTGTAGTATGCTATGAATCATCTTTATGACTATATATGACTATAATATTAGCAATCCACATACTTTTTACTAACTCATAAATTTACTTGTGCAAGAGGCGATTATCTTATATGCTTACAGGAGAATTATCTTTATATACTGTGGAGTTAGGTGACAGTATTAAGATAAATGGGAGTAGCCTATCCATCACCCACAATATCCAGTCAGAAATAATTCCATAAAATATTGTAAAGTTCAGTTAGAGAACAACCAGTGAACATAATGCAGTTGTTCATATCTGTGGAGGAATGAACACGGTTTTAACAAGGCAATCTTTAAATTATGTGTTCTGGATAATATGTTCAAGAATTCTCAATAAAACAAATTTGCTGAATGTATGTAAATATGACACTAACAAAAAATGCTCTAGAAATAAGATTAAAATTTTCTGGACTCCATGTTTTTGTACTCGAACAAAATATGAGAGGAGAAAATATGAGAGGAGAAAATATGAGAGGAGAAAATATGAGAGGAGAAAAAAGATGGCGAGGAAGAGGAGCATGTGGAAGAGGCAAAGTGGGGGATGAAAGGGGGTAGAAGTAGAAGAAGAAGAATGAGGAGGAGGAGTGAGCGAGAGAATGGAGTGAGTTAGGGGACAGGTGGAGAGGGAAGATAAGAGGGAGGAAAAAGAAAGGGAGGAGAGGGAGAGAAGGATGAAGGGATTGACGTGGAGGAGGAGGAGGAGGGAAGAGGACGACACGAAGAGAAGTGGAAGCAGGTGGAGTGGGAAGGAGTGGAAGTGGTGGAAGCAGAGTAGAGTGGGAAGGAGTGGAAGTAGATGGGATTTAAGAAAGGAGTGGTGGAAGGCATGGATGGAGTTTAGAGTGGGATGGGTTAAAGAGGAAGTTATGGTTGGTTATTGAAAAGGAATAGAAGAGGAGGATATATAATTAGTAATGATGTTGATATGTAAAGAAAAATGACCAGACATAGAAATAGTAGTAGGAGGAAGAGGTAATATAGAAGAAAGAGAAGATGATTGAAGGGGAGGAAGTGAAGATGAGGAGGAAAAAAAAAGGTAGAAGAAGTAGAAGGTGGAAGAGGCAGGAAGGGGAAGGAAGAAATAACAGTAGATGAGGGAGGAGAAAGAGGAAAACGTGGATGTGAAAAGAATGCTAATTATTATGATTAGGAAGGAAATAAAAACAAGGGAGGAAGAAATACTGAAGGAAAATAATGTGGCAGACAAGACGGGCAAGAAGAAATTGAAAAAAATAAGACCAAACGGGATAGATAAACAAAATTGAAATAAGTACAAACAAAAAGAAAGAAACGAAGATAAAAAAAAAAGCAACTGAAAGAAACCAAGTACCAACGAAAATAAAAACAGAAGCCAAAAATTAAAACACAAGGGAGGTAAAAATAAAGTAAAAACAGCGTGAGGTAAAGGTAAGGAGAGGATAATGAGGCGAAGGAATGATTGATACGGCCTGGATGAAGTTAGAGGGGCGAGGGTAGAGGATAATAACACACTGTCCTATAATTAACTATAACACCGTATAATACTCTGGCCACCCTATGTAATTTTCACCTTTGCCAGTCCAGTCGCATATTAACCTGTTGTAGTCTATAGAAAAATTAGGGATAGAGTTCTCTTAGGTAAAGAAGGTCTTATTTTACAGGGAATTTTATATAATATATATATATATATATATTAAAATAATGGTAATGAATTAATAATATTTGTAGTTTTATCAATCTCAGATACCTGCTTGATGAAGACAGTCAAAGTAAAATTACACAAGATGTTACCAGATTACGTGTATTCATTCATCTTTTCTTACAACATTATTATGTAATCCATAAACATTGTTATAACTTACTATTAAATCGAACAGCAGTTAACCTCTCCGAAAAGGGGAAAATAATTTGCATAGCCCATCTGTACTGCCAAAATATGACTCCGATTTTCGCAGAGACTCGACACAACCGATAGTTAGGCAGGAAAGGGTGAAACTCTAGTTGGACCTCCTGAAACACTCTGCATACACACATCAGAGCCTTATGTAAGAAAAGTCAGGGTTTAGCGATGTCAATGACCGGTATGATAGCTACGTGAAGGGTCTATGGAGCCATCGTAAAGGACATCATTATTGTCTGGCCCATGGTTGTTGACTTTTTCTTGCATATATACGACCCCAAGTTACATAGATGGTTTTTGAAATTCGTGGGTAGTTTTCGTTGCAGCTATTTGGCGTCGCAGTCCTTCCTGTCGTGTTCATTCTCCTCTCATTCCTTCGTCCTCCGTCCTTCAACCTTCGCTCCAGAAACACCCATATACTCATCTATCTAACCTTGCCAGTAAAGCAAATGGAGGAAACCTTAGCTTGACCAGAAGACGGAGAAAAAGTACCGTACAGAGTGTGATGCCAGCTTTAAGACCCCATCGCACGGGTACCTGCCATTTCCTGCGTCCTCTGGTAAGTATACAAGGCTTCCTCCGTCCTTAGGTCTATTTCCAAAGGATCAGAGGACACCCGAGAATACAAACGGCGCAAATTTGACCAGGGAATGGAATATGGAAGAAGAAAAACGAAGGAAATTGGTACTCGAGTGTGTACAGATTTCTCAGCGCTATTTCATCCCAACTCAGTCTTATACACATCCCGTCCCGTTCCGTCCCATTCCGACTCGCCTTTTCATCCCTGACACTCGGAGGTTTTCCATAATTTTAGTTGCCGGGGTTTTTAGTTCTTGTGGTTTCTAGTTTTTGTGATTTCTAGTTCGTGTTTTATAGTGCGTGTGGTTTTTAGTTCGTGTGTTTTTTTTAGTTTGTATGATTTTTAGTTCTTGTGGTTTTTAGTTCTTGTGTATTTTAGTTCGTGTGCTTTCTAGTTTCTATGGCAATTGGTTTTTGTGGTTTTCTAGTTCGCGTGGTTTCGTGAAGATAAAAAAAGGTAGTAGGAAGATGATATATAAACGTTCCTTAAACCAAATATTGATAAATATTTCAATTAAATCACAAATATTCATACTTGGTTTAATGCCTGACTTTATGTGTAATAGGAAGAGAATGGAAGTAGAAGATTTAGGGGCCTAAGATGAATTTACTGAGTATTTCTATTCTTACTTATACTAATATCGATAAATATAATGACCAGTTTATTGGCAGGCAATTTTATGTATAATTAGAAAAAAAAAAATGGACCTAGATATATATTTACTGAACATTTTTATTCTTACTAAAACTGATACTGATAAAAACTTATTATTAGTATTATAATAAATAAAATGGGCCAATATATATATTTACTGAACATTTCTATTCTTACTAAAACTGATACTGATAAAAACTTATTATTATTATTATAATAAATAAAATGGGCCAAGATATATATTTACTGAAAATTTCTATTCTTACTAAAACTGATACTGATAAAAAAATTATTATTAGTATTATAATTTCCAGGTTTACATAAATATAGACACACATACTATAATGACCAAATGTACAGCCACAATCAAATATCCACCTACACTTTCCTTCCATCGTGCAAATAAATCAGTATCATATCAAAATATAATCATACAACAACACCTTACGTCAATTCAACCCCCTCAATTATTATTATGAGGTGCTGCAAAATCATATAGGCTACGTGTTGTTCTTTATTACCGAAATATTTATTTACTACGATGGAAGGAGAGTGTTGGTGGTTATTTGATTGTGGATGTACGGTAGTCTGGAGATAACTCTACATTCACAATAACTAACACAAGCTTATATAAATTAAACTAACAACTTTAAATTCCAACAATAACTAAAAATTCAATATAACTTGACTATGGTACTAAATATCACGATGAACTTTAATAAAACACTCATAAATTTCAATAATACATGTATATATATTCATAATATTTCTAAGGTAACTCCAAATTCCATCAATAACTTTAAATTCGCTATAAATTCGCATATTCCAAACATAACTCTAAAATACCAGTTAACCCAAATATAATAATACTTTAATAAATATAATAATACTCTAATAAATATACTAATACTCTAATAAATGCTAATAATAACTTGTACAAATGCCAAGGCGCTTACAAAGGATTTTTACCTGAGGGAGTAACACGGATTCCCTTCCCTACTTACAACTTCACCCCTTTACCTAGAGATCAGAGGTCGAGGGAAATTATTAAAGAGACTAACAGATGCACGGTGACAAGGCCATTCAAGATTTCATTGTAGTAAGGGTGAGTATAGTAGAAGGGAGGAGGAGGGGAGGTACGTACAGGGCCAGCCAAGAGGGAAACGTAAAAATATGTGGAGAAATTCATGGAGAGGGTGAATGAAGAAGGTGTTGGTGGGAGGACAGGGAGGAGAGTATGGGGAATGCGTAATGAGAAGGAAGGACAAGAGGAGGAGGAGGAGAAGGAAAGAGATGAGGAATAGGAGGAGAAGGAAAGAGATGAGGAATATGAGGAGAAGGAAAGAGATGAGGAATAGGAGGAGGAGGTAAACAGAGATGAGGTGTAAGAGAAGGAGGAGTAAGACAGAGATGGGATGTAAGAGGAAGAGGAGAAGTTGAGTGTGGAAAAAAATGTAATGATAAAGTGGAATATTAGGAAGAGAAAGAAGGTGTTGAAGGAGAATAAGAAAGAGGAGAGAAATATGGGAGAAGGAGAATGTGGAGTAGCAGAAGGTGGTGGATTAAAGTAAAAATTGTAATGAGAAGTAAGGAAATGAGAAGTAAGAAGGAGGAGGGTGGTGGTGGCAGTGGGAGAGAAAGAGAGGAAGGAAGGAAGGGAGGAGAGGAGAGGAGAAAGAGGGTGAAGCCGTCATAGTATAGGGGAAAGGAGAGTTGTACCTTAAAATAGATGATGAGGAATACAGTTAAATAAATGAAACTTGTGAGGCTATATTTGTCTCTCTCTCTCTCTCTCTCTCTCTCTCTCTCTCTCTCTCTCTCTCTCTCTCTCTCTTATACACACACACTTATACATACAAAGAAACACACACACACACACACACACACACACACAACACACACACATAATAAGAGTAAAATATTGTTAACACCATTCAATACAGTCCGTCAAAATAATTACACTAAGACCTTTAGGGAGAGTAGAGTATTAATAAGTTTGGGTTAGATAGGGAGAGCTGACTAGATTAATGCAATATATTTCCTTATTCTACTCTGTGTTACATAAATAATTTAGTATATATCTAATGATAATTATGTTCTGCAAAAGAAGATCATAGGATAATATGCTGAATAATAATGGTGTTATGCATAAATTATTTACATCATATAAATCTATATATTAACGATTTCTAAAAATTTTAGGCTGAAGCTCCTCCATTTTGAAATATTTTGTGGTGTGATCGTTCAAATTTATTAAAAAAAATTCAGTAACCTTATTTTTATTTGGTTCTAAAACATAAGCTCATAGTATGCTCATAAATCGACATTTTTCCGACCGAATGTTATACCGGACATTAAGTAGATCCTTCAAGCTCAAGGCACAGCACAATTAAGAAAATAATATATAAATGAAAATAGAACAGACCAGCAAAGAGGTCCATCGGTGACAATTAGATCCACAGGAAGTATATTAAAAAAAATTATCCCTTAATAGAAGCAGGTAGCGGTGAGGTGAGGTGAGGTGAGATGTACAGCCACAATCAAATAACCACCGACACTTTCCTTCCATCGTGCAAATAAATCAGTATCATATCAGAATATAACCATACAACACCTTACAACACCTGCAATATCATACACGTGTTTATTTTTTATTACCAAGATATTTACTATGATGGAAGAAAAGTGTGGGTGGATATTTGATTGTGGCTGTACAGTTGGCGTCAAAAGTCGTGTCCCCACATCTGCCAAGTTATGAAATACTGTATGGAAATATTATTAAGCTTCACAAACTCGCAAACTGAAAACCAGAGAAATATATTTGTTCGCCCCCCTGGATATTGTATTTCTGTATGGTGAATGTGTTTGTTTGATTATTATCCTTTTTGGTATCCTGCAAGAATTGTTGAGTGAGTGAGGCGACATGACTTTTGCCTCCGACTGTACAACGCTTAGTAACAACAACCAACACCTCCGATAACTAGCGCTGCGTCGGGTCTCTCACTCTTTAGCTGGTGTTTTTAGTCCTTCACGATCGCGAGTGTAACTTTTCAGAAACGTTTATAGGGTGTAGTGACAGGGATAGTGTTAGGGTTGTTAGCAGATAATTTTGGGACGATTCAGTAATGCTTATTTTTTTTTACCACAAAATTTGGGACGATTCAGTAACGATTATTATTTTTTTTACCACAATATTTGGAATGATTCAGTAACGCTTTTTTTTTTTTTACCACAAAATTTGGGACGATTCTTTTTTTTTTTTTCACCATAAAATAGATCAGCTTGTGGACAAAATATTTTTCCCAGAATTCCTAATCTTTCAGATGTGACTTGTAATGCCATCGTTACATTACAACCAACGAAAAGAGTAACGAAAGACTTGTATAGCCCATCTATCATAGCCGAAAATATTCTTGGACAAATAAGTGGATATTATTAATCAACCTTATGATAAAATTAATATAATAAGTAAGACTGCCTCAAGAAATAATTTGAAAGCACTTAAACATCTAAATTATTTGGGACGAACCCGACAGTGTTACCTAAAATTAACCATCACGGAAATACACACCCAAATCTAAAAGAATTATACATTATATTATCCCATAATATTTGTATCCTTCAGAGACACACATTTTAAACCACCAAGTCATATTTTTACACTAAGATTAATCGGACATATGCTGTATATAAAGAATTTTCAAAGGCCTCCTACTGAAGAAAATTTAATGTTATAATGATGAAAGTGAATATGCTGTAAATACGTAATCAATAATTCACTGATATATATTGACGATGGACTGATTGAAATTACTTGGAAAATGAAAATAATAAAACTAATGATTATGTTTAGGTAATGTGAATCAAGTATAATTTAATTCAAAGTACATAAAGAAATATTATTGAATTAGTTATCTAGGTAGCACATTAAAGCACACACACACACAGACAACACCAAACATCAAACACATACACAACATTAAAACACGGATACAACACCAAAATAGAAACACAACACCAAAACATTATTACAACACCAAACATCAAAACACAGACACAACACCAAACATCAAAACATTAATACAACACCAAACATCAAAACACACAGATACAACACCCAACATCAACACAACACCAAAACATTAATACAACACATAACATCAAGACCCAGAGACAACAACAGAAATCAATACTCATATATATATATATTTATACAACACCAAACCAACACCAACATACAACACCATATATATACCTATCAAAACACCACCACACCAGCCACATTCCTATCCTTTGATTTGGGGCTTTTCCTATATTCTATTTTTATGTCTTCAATTCTGTGTTGATACTTAAGGTTCCATACACCTTACATTTATACATTTACATATAGGTTTCTCTAAGCAACACACAGTAATTTTAAGCAACACTACAAGCGACACCAAGGCTTTATAGGCGAAACACTAAAAACGTCAATATCCTATAAGCATTAATAAACAGTTATGAACAACACAAAATTATACATTGTTAATACAAATAAACCAAGTATTAATTATCATAAGGATTATTTAACACCATCATCATCATCATCACCACCACCATCTCCAACAACACATCTACCACCATCACCACCACAGTTATATGGCAATACTGTATTTCTTAGTCTGCTGATAATTATTTACACCAGTCTGGTAATACTGTTTTTTTCATTTCCTTTTCATCTCTACACACAACCTCTATCTGCACTTAAGTGATTTTCCTTCATTCCATCAATTAGCCTACCACAGTGACATGCTATCTATGTACTAAGTATTATATATATTGTATAATTTAATTTGTTTTAGCTTCTTTTTTCCCTCCTATAAACATCAACATAGTTATATAAGGAACTGTAAGCAACACCAAACAACTGTGAGCAACACTAAGCAATACATAGCAACATTAAGCATCTTTATGAAACACTAAGTAAATATAAGCAACAACATTCATTATGTATCGATTAGCAATACTAAGAAACTTCAAGAAACACCAAACACATATAGTTAACAATAATATTAAAGCATATAACATCATCATCACATTCTCATTTTCACCATCGTCCTCATCACCATCACCACCACCACCACCACCACTATCTTCATCATAATCATCATCATCATCATTCCAACACTCTCCACTTTCCTCTGTTAGTTTTCGAGTTGTTTTCATCTCTATGGCTGTTCATCTATAACTATGATACGGTACCATTCTCTCATTTTGTCTTAATATTATCAGTTCTATGACCGGCTAAGTATGTTATCACCTTTTTTTATATAGTCTTTTGATAAACACTGTGTACCTATAAGCAATATCAAATACCTTTATAAGCAACACCAAGCACCTATAATCAACACCAAACACCTATAAGCAACACCAATATTCTACAAGCAACACCAAACACCTATAAGCAACACCAAGCACCTATAAGCAACACTAAGCACCTGTAAGCAACACCAAACACCTATAAGCAACACCAAGCACCTATAAGCAACACCAAGCACCTGTTAGCAACATCAAACTCCTGTAAGCAACACCGATCACTTATAATCAACACCAAATAACTATAAGCAACACCAAAATTCTATAAGCAACACCAAACACCTATAAGCAACACTAAGCTTCTATAAGCAGCACCAAACTCCTGTAAGCAACACCAAGCACCTGTAAGCAACACCGATCACTTATAATCAACACCAAATACCTATCAGCAACACTAAGCTTCTATAAGCAATAACAAATATCTATAAGCAACACCAAACACCTGTAAGCAACACCAAGCGTCTACAAGCAACACCAATCGTCTTGAAGCAACACCAAGCGTCTACAAGCAACACCAAGCGTCTATAAGCAACACCAAGCGTCTATATGCAACACCAAGCGTCTATAAGTAACATTAAACAACTATAACCTAGTAACCCCTTTGATACTAACTCTCCAGATATGTACAAATCCTGTCAAGCATAAACTGTACCAACCTATACTCGTATTTGTACTTTCAACCTTGTCTCTCAGGATTCAAACATCTAATAATTTTTCACACACATGGACAACCAACCACCACACACTTGGATACAGTTAAAGCATGCATGACGTTCTAGGTAACTGTTTGAAGTCCAGTATATGAGAGACGCAACATGTGCTTCAAACCTAACATGAGAATTACATAGAAAACACCAAAAGCTCCTATCAAGCAACATATAGACGACAATAAGCACTTATCAAAATATAAGAATTATTTTTTTTATATAGTAAAGACTGTCTTGAGATAGATATTTTTAACAGCATTTTAGATAGCATCACTTAGTAACTGTCATGCATTATTATTTCACGAACATGTGTACTCGTACTATAAAGTAGTAATGAACAAATCAGCTAATAAAATTAACCCATGCATTAATTGGACACACATACACACACACACACAATATTGCATCAAGGATAAGCATCAGTCGTTCACCACACCAGAGAAGTGCTAAACTTTGGTGGTCAGCCGGAAGGTAGGAAAGGTTGCATGCTGTAACTGAATAAGGTAAAGTAAAGGTAAAAAAAATATGATAAAACTCAAACCACCAAATGAAGCAACTGTTGCGAAAAAATAATAATGTGATATCTAAGTTACAACAATTATTCTGTCACATAAATTTTTACGGGACTTGTGATGGCGAGGTCTATTAATTATTTGTTACAGATTCTTACAAACTGTGACACTCAACACATTCCCTCATGCAAGTACTGTTTTGTTTCACTGTTTGGAGGGAACAGGAACGATTAGTACGTCAACACAATAATTTTTTCCTCACCTTAATGTTACATACTTTTCAACAAGACACATTGCTGACGATTTGCACATTTCACATCACACTATGAAAATCTTACTTCGTTAAAGATAAGTTGACTATTCTTAGGATAATGGCTACCTAACTAAATTCAATTAATTTCAGGCATTTGTAGCGCATGAAAAAAAAAAAAAAAAAAAATTGACGTCTGCTAAAAAAAGAATACCAGGTGCTGATCATAAGGCCACCAGCTGTCACGAAACACACCTGCTGCTGCTGCTAGTGGTATAATAATTATAATACTATCAAGTGTCTCTCTCTCTGTGAACCAGTCAGCCAGTTGTTGCAAGATGTGACGTGCATGTTTATATTGACGAGCACCTGGACCTCTAACAGCCAGAGAAGGAACTTAATACTACTACTACTACTACTATTAATAATACAGTCACACAATCCATAAATATTGTTCTAAATCGTGATAGTATAATATGACGTCTTCAGTAGGAGGCACTTAAATTTACTACACTGGTTGAAAAATAGAAAATATAAATCAATGAATATGAAGTTTATATGTGGTCCAAAGCCTGAAGATAGTGAGTGACATTTGTGCTGCGTCTTCGATAAAGGTTAAGATATCGGTCCCTTTACATATTTAATCTACAACACAAAGACACGGACGAATATTTGTATGTTGTGGACAAGTGAAAGTCATGATTCTCTTCCATAACTAGCAATTAATTATGTTTTCCTTAAAAGTTTGGTGTGTCTATTCAAACTCTGAGTACGGTTTCGAAAAATTCGCCTAAAAAATTGTACTAAGAGCCGATATGTAGAAAAAAATAATGTAAAAAATTATGAATATATACGGGGATATATTTGTAAGGAAACGTTGTACATATATATTTTTAACAGTACTTACATCATTATCCACACAGTCTTATGAATCTACAGACAGAGGGACCAACTCATGTACATACCTGTGGAAAAGAAAGAAAAATATATTAGTGAATTATTATCCTCTAAGAGTCTAAGGTTACTTCTCTCTCCGTCTGAAAGTAATGTTCACCATAATACTCTTAGTTATCACCTCATAAGTTACAAGGGCCACATATGTATTCCTTTCTGCTGGCTGATTATTATTTACCCTAAGATAAATGTATATGAGGAAAAATACTGTACATTGATTAAGAGAAATATATAAACAATGAAAAGTAAAATGAGTTATGAGAGGATATTTTTGTGTAGGGAATTAAAACTTAGTCAACTGATTGTTCTCGAGATACAGACTGTTATACACATCACTCTGACTACAAAACGAAAGGACAGTGAAGCAGAGAAAAGTACATAATACTGGTGGATCACAGTAATTACACGACAATCACCGACATGCCTGAGTGAAATCCGAGACAATATTTTCAATCTAACTCCAGTAGAAGGTTTTTGGCCTCTACTATTTCTGAATAAGCAAGGGATTTTCTCTGTGTCTACATCACTTCCATCTTACCAAAATTAAATATCTTACCAGTAACCCCCAACCTCAAAAATAAGACAATAATCTAGTAGTTTTATAGGAACCTTTGATAAGGAGGGTAACAGACAGTTTAGCCTTCCACAAATTATAGGGTATTTGATATTAAATAGAAATACTATAAATAGCACGTCCTCCTCGTGTGGCAAGCGAATATACTCTTTTACATCCTTGCAATACGATACTAAACTCATATCCACTTGATGAAATGCATGTTAATAATGATGCCAACAAAGGCACATTGCCAAAAAATATAATTGTTCCACACTGATGTTCTAGGCTCATGGATGACTTGATCAAAGTTGGATGAAAAGTAATGATTGTGTTTTTTGTTGTCTGTGAAAAAAATGAAAATGAATAAGTTAATATATAAAATAGCCATTCAAAATGTATTTATAGGAAGCTTGTGTTTGTTTCGACTTGGCGAATATATATAACAAGCTTTGCGTCACAGAAAGGCAACATTTATTGATATTATAACTTTACAATTTGTAACTAAAATGTAAATATTATTCACCAGGTACACACCACACCTGGTATATTCTCTTGTTCAAGTATTGTGCACTCAACAGACTTGACAAACTTTCTGCTTGTTGTTCCTCGTGAATAATGTGCAACTCTTGTTATTGTATACTTGATCACACTCAGTTGGTGTTTTGCATCACATACTGTTCTTCCTGACATTTACAATAACCTTTAGCTGATGTCAGTATTTAGAAACACTGAATGTTGTAGTGGGGTGAAACATCTACGAGATTGGGAAGTAAAATTTCACAGGTATTCTGCATCACACTTGTAAATTGCCTCTCTGACACGTACAATATAATATATATATATAGGCATTGCACTATATTATAACTCACAAACATACTTTCACCTAAATAGATTCTCACAGTCTCAAGATCTATTTAACATCCGAATGTATAGACAGACGGGAATAACAGCACTTATGTCCTTGATCGTACAAGCGGTCACTACACCAAGTTTGTTCGGATTTTGCACTGGAAATGAACACTTGCCCGTTGACTGGACTGACAGGCCTGGTACACTTGTCACTGACTTTCGAAGGTTCACTAAAAATTCCACCAATTTGGCTCGTGTTACTAGTGTTGGAACAGCGAGTGAGTAACAGAGTTGGTTTTTGCTTTTATCTCAATGTCAGAAAAGTTTTTTTTTTTTTTTTCAAGAACTATCACACTGGACACTGGAAAATTAAAAGTAACAATAGCCGTACGAAAAAGATAACACGTAAATAATGAAATAGAATGTGATAACGAACATATAAAAATTATATTATCTTGAGATTTAATTTCTTTATTGCATGTGGCCAAATTTACACCGTTGTAAATTATAATAGAATAAAATATGAAAAACATGGATATTTTGTTTGCTATGTCTTCTACGGAAAGGTACTAACTAGCATTTATAAAATTTTGTATATATTTGTGGAAGTGGAAAGGGCGAAAATAGCAATCTGACAAAAATTTCGATCGAGAAATGATGATGTAGAAATAAGTGGAGAAAATTAAGAAGGTGAAGTGGTGACTGATAAAGATGAATATGAAAGGGAAGAGGCGAAGGATGTAAAACGGTAGACTGTGAAAATGAAGGAAAGGAGAGGAGAGACATAATCAGATAAAGACACAGATGACGTATACTGATAATAAGAACATGGGTGATGATGGAGGGAATAGAGAAGAGAAAATATGATGATAATAGGAGATCGAAAATATGTAGTGAAGGAGAGGATAGACCAAAATAATAGAGTAGAGAATAGAGGAAAAGAGAAAGAGAGAAAGAGAGAAGGGAGACAGAGAGCTACAATGGTGGGGGAAAGGAAAGAGAGGAAGAGGAAAGAGGAAAGAGATGGGGAATTGCAGTGATAAAGAGGAGATACAGAATAACGTAGGGCAGAGAGAGAGAAAGAGAGAGAGAGAGAGAGAGAGAGAGAGAGAGAGAGATGAGAGAGAGGAGAGAGGAGAGAGAGAGAGAGAGAGAGAGAGAGAGAGAGAGAGAGAGAGGAGAGAGAGAGAGTAGGAGAGAGGGAGAGAGAGAGAGAGGAGAGAGAGAGAGAGAGAGAGGAGAGAAGAGAAAAAGGAAAGAGAGATTGAAGGCAGGGAGTTACATTGGTGAAAAGAAGATAAGAGAATAACGGAGAAAATAAAAGAGAGTAAAGAGGATTGAGGGAGAAAGAAGAGAA
>JAWQEG010004231.1:0-5000 GCA_033782935.1 Petrolisthes cinctipes
CACACACACACACACACACACAGAGGTGGGGGGAGAGGACGAACAACACACACACACACACACACACACACACAGAGAGGGGGGGCGGAACACACACACACACACACACACACACACACACACACGAACATGAGATACAGGTATTAAGATAAAAACAAAGTGAGAGAGCAGAGAGTGTTGAAGGAAATGTCTAAGACTGTACTGTATGGCATAATATTATACTGTAGTTACCCATTCAGGCTTCCCATTCTCTCCTTGTCAACCCTGAACACCCCCCTGTTCCTTCCCACACTCCCTCCTCTTCATGCCAACCCCTTCCCCCCTCCTTTCATCTCCCCCATCATTCTCTCTCTCTCTCTCTCTCTCTCTCTCTCTCTCTCTCTCTCTCCTCTCTCTCTCTCTCTCTCTCTCTCTACAACACCCTTTTCATCTTTTCTCCTTCCTCACCTTCCATTCCCTCACCATGCCACCTCCCTCCCCTTCCCTCCCTCCCCCTTCCCCCTTTCCCTTCCTTCTCCCCTCTTCCCCCCTCTCGTGTCTCCCACCTCTCTCACTTCCCCCCCATTCCCCTCCCACCATTTTTTTATGCAGAGGATGATAAAAAGAAGGTTAATTAAGATGAGAAGGCTTAGTATGTAAAGAAGAAAATGTATGTGTTGTCATAGATGTTATTATTATTATTATTATGTGGTTTCAATAGGAAGGTGTATGTTTTGATGGGGTAACTCATAAAAACACATTACACACACACAGGATATACAAGAAAACACACGAAGATTGAATTAACTCCCCAGCTATCTCCTCCACTCTCCTTCACTTGTCAACTCTTTCTCTTCCTTGATCTCTCCTTCTCTCCCCATCCTCCCCTCCACCCCTCAACCCTCCCTTTAACCCTTCCCTCCCCTCTCTCAACCCATTCCCTCCTCCTCCTCAACCCCTCTTCTTCTCCTCCAATCCCCAACCTAACCCTCCCTTCTCCTCAACCCTCCCTAACCCTCCCTTCTCCCCAACCCTCCCCAACCCTCCCTTCTCCCCAACCCTCCCCAACCCTCCCTTCTCCCCCAACCCTCCCCAACCCTCCCCAAATGACGTCACAACTAAACAATATTTATTTATACGGTACGATTAAAGCCGGCACTGACCTGAGTACTGACCCTAGCATGAAAGGTCACTGAGTTGGTAGGTCAGGTGGGTGTTGTAGTACGTAGGAATAGGGTCACTTTTCCCTCTTCCCTCCCCTCGTCCCCCCTCCCCTCCCCTCTCCTCTCTCCCCCTCCCTTTTCCTCTTCCCCCTCCCCCACCCCCCTAACCCTCCTCCCCTCTCTCCTCCCTCTCCCCCCCTTACCTCCTCCCCCCCTTACCTCCTCCCCTCTCTCCTCCCCTCTCCCCCCCTTACCTCCTCCCCTCTCTCCTCCCCTCTCCCCCCCTTACCTCCTCCCCTCTCCCCCTCTTTCCTCTCCCCTCCCCTACTCTCCCCACTCCTTTCCTCCCCTCCCCTCCTCAAAACAGCGGTCATCTCATCCAAATTTTCCCCTCGTGTATATATGCCATGATTTGCACAACATAAAACCGTTTCCAAAAATTATAAGGCAATTTCGGGAAGTCGGAATTAAGTGAAAATTAGGGATTTGGCCCGTATCTCCAGTTTTAGAAAATAAGCTTTAATTATTGAATATGAGACTCATTTGGGAATGCTGGAATACAGTGCTAAATAATGTTCCCTGTGAAAAGATATACCATAGTAGTTTATATAATAGCTACCCCTTCAGTTAGGCATTCGTTCTCTGAAGAAATGTAATAGAAGAAAACGGATTCATATATATATAGAAAGGAAATACTATACCATTTGTAACAATTGTTTGCCACTCTCTATTATTAACCCAGATAACAAAAATATCATCAATAGAAATGTTAAGGCATGAATACAACCTGATACTTTAAGGCCTAAATTGTCTATATCAATGCCAAATGCATGACGTGTTGGTATATCATATGACAAGAGTTAATGAGGTCAAACCAATATTTTAAAAGAGCAATTATATTACATGTTCCAGTTCTCACTTTCCAAAAGTCTCTTCTCTCCCAAATATCATAATGAATTTGCACAGGACTTAGAAAGCAACTGTGGTGTATACTTTACGTTATATGCTGCCTTTGTTGTCCACTCACTCACAGCAACATGTATTGTATTCAGGCTACAGACTAAACCATATCCTGACATAGTTTTACTCAGGATTTCATGAACACAAGCACAAGGAACATAATCTCCATTATCGAGATATAATCCTGAATCAAGAATATTAGTTCTTATTAGTCAAAAGATGAGGAGCATCTGCAAAAATAAAAATTTCTCTGTCAGCACTAGCATACTTTATGACTTTTCTTTTTTTTTCAACAGGATTAATTCCAAACTCTTACCAAATACAAAGGTTTTCTGATCCCAGATCATGAACCATAGCTACAACAGAATGGCCAATGGCTTCTATCTTCATTACAGAGTCCATATTATTATCAAATTCTGCATATCTGACTGACCATAATCATAATAAATAGGCCTAACTAGGCATTGCTGGGCTGGGTAGGTGGTATAACTACATTTATCACTCTGATCTTCAGTTGCTGTTGTTCTCACTTGAAGCGCAGGAAGAGAAGTTAGAGAACTGAAAGTGAGGAACTGGTGAAGAGATATTGGTGAGAAACATGCACAGTACTCGGGTGGGATATTGGTGAGAAACATGTACAGTACTCGGATGGACCACCTGACGTCACAAGGCAAGAATTAACACCTCCACCTGCACCATGATTAACCTGTCTAAGTGGATCCTGCCTAAAATATACCTGCATTCAGACACACGGTTTAGATTTCGTTTATCTTTAGTGCTCAAACAATCCTCTATCATTTCGAATAAAGGAATATAATATATCTTTCCTATACTTGACTTAATTCATTCGTTCGTTCTTATTTTATTTATTTATTTTTTATTTTTTGTAGAAAGTACGGTACAGTCGGCAGCACAAATTCATTCCAAATCCGAATATAAAGTGGCTCAGAAAGTGACTATAACGGGGTCATAATTATTGTTAGTGTTATGGATTCATTAGGTGAGATGGAAGCTACGGTATTATTTAGGTATATAATAGGGTATTTAATAGGTGGGATAGAAGGATGGGTATTTATTGGGATATTTATTAGGGCATTTATTATGTGGGATGGAAGGATGGGTATTTATTAGGGTATATAATAGGGTATTTATTAGGTGAGATGGAAGGATGGGTATTTATTAAGGTATCTATTAGGGTATTTGTTGGGGTATTTATTGTATAGGTGAGATGGAAGGGTATTACATTATCCTAGAGTGTGTTGTACCGTTATTTGATAAGCTGGACGGAAGGTGGTCGGTCTGTCGGTCGGTCGGGTCGGTCAACTCCATGCATTCACTCCTCCATGCACTCACTTCTCACTCCTCCATGCATTCACTCCTCCATGCATTCACTCCTCCATGCATTTACTCCTCCATATATTCACTCCTCCATGCATTCACTCCTCCATGCACTCACTCCTCCATGTATTAACTCCTCCATGCACTCACTCCTCCATGCACTTACTCCTCCATGCATTCACTCCCCCATACATTCACTCCTCCATGTATTAACTCCTTCATGCACTCACTCCTCCATGCATTCACTCCTCCATGCATTCACTCCTCCATGTATTAACTCCTCCATGCATTCACTCCTCCATGCACTTACTCCTCCATGCATTAACTCCTTCATGTACTCACTCCTCCATGCATTCATTCCTCCATGTATTAACTCCTCCATGCATTCACTCCTCCATATATCACTCCTCCATGCATTCACTCCTCCATGTATTAACTCCTCCATGCATTAACTCCTCCATGCACTCACTCCTCCATGCACTCCCTCCTCCATGCACTCACTCCTCCATGTACTCACTCCTCTATGTACTCACTCCTCCATGCACTCACTCCTCCATGTATTAACTCCTCCATGCATTCACTCCTCCATGTACAGTCGGCATCAGAAATTCGTATACACCACTGTGACGTCATGGGGTCGTAACAGCTGGAAAATCTAGTACATTAATTTCCATACACCAAACAAATTTTTTTATTCTGGTAATATTATTTTGGGTAATACTATATATGGAATGAGAATAATGCATACAGTATTATTATTATTATTATTATTATTTGTAACCAGTTCTCTGTGTACGTATTCTGAGGCCGACTGTACAGTACGTTGGTCCAAAGGAATCTATACAAGTGCATGGTGAGGGGGGTGGGGTGAGGGGAGGTGTGAAGGGGGGTGGGGTGAGGTGTGAGGGAGGAGATGTGAGGAGGGGAGAGGGATGAGGGGTGTGAGAGGAAGGAAGGGATGGGTGAGGAGGGGTGAAGGAGGAGGGAGGAAGGAAGGAGGGGTGAAGGGGGAGTGAGGGAGAGGTGAGGGGAGGGAGGGATGGGTGAGGTGTGAGGGAGAGGGAGGGAGGAGAGGTTGAGGGGGATTCTTGTTGTGTACTGTACGTGGAGTGAAACAAAAAATGGGAAGGAAGTGGATTAAATAAAGAAAAAATAGAAAAAAGTAGTAGAAGAAGAAGAAGAAGAAGAAGAAGAAGAAGAAGAAGGAGGAGGAGAAGGAGGAGGAGGAGGAAGAGGTGAAGAAGAAGGAGGAGGAAGAGGTGAAGAAGAAGAAAAAGAAGAAGAAGAAGGATAAAGGAGGAGGTGGAGAAGAAAAAAAAGAAGAAAAATAATAATAATAATAATAATATAATAAAGTATAATTGTGGTGATTGTAGGTATACGATCTGCCTTAAATTCAGAAGATTTCATGTTTGTGTGTACAGTCGACAGCAGAAAAAACAAAACAAAAAAACATACAGATTGGTTCCTGGGTCAGTCTAATAATATAAAAGGGTGATATATATGCTAGGAAACAGGACCAGATGAACAAAAAATAATGGTGTTCTGTTGCTTGGAATA